>WSTY01000924.1:0-13533 GCA_019633465.1 Tulasnella sp. 417 | reverse complement strand
CCTGTCAGGTGAGAAGGCCACTGATGTCACCCAACCCTGATGCCCTTTGAGGGGCTCACCAATTGAGGACCCAGCCTCAACATTCCAGAGCCGGATGGTGCGATCATAAGATCCAGAGGCAAGGGTCTTCCCATCAGGTGAGAAGGCCACTGATCTCACCAAACCCTGGTGCCCTTTGAGGGGCTCACCAATTGGGGACCCTGCCTCAACACCCCAGAGCTGGATGGTGTGATCAGAAGATCCAGAGGCAAGGGTCTTCCCATCAGGTGAGAAGGCCACCGATGTCACCGCATCCTGATGCCCTGTGAGGGGCTCACCAATTAGGGACCCTGCCTCAACAACCCAGAACCGGATGGTGTGATCATCAGATCCAGAGGCAAGGGTCTTTCCATCAGGTGAGAAGGCCACCGATCTCACCGAATCCTGGTGCCCTTTGAGGGGCTCACCAATTGGGGACCCTGCCTCAACATCCCAAAGCCGGATGGTGTGATCACCAGATCCAGAGGCAAGGGTCTTCCCATCAGGTGAGAAGGCCACCAATGTCACCCAACCCTGTTGCCCTTTGCGGGGCTCACCAATTGGGGACCCTGCCTCAACATCCCAGAGCAGGATGGTGCAATCATCAGATCCAGAGGCGAGGGTCTTCCCATCAGGTGAGAAGGCCAATAACACATTCAATGATGAAGTTGTCCTGCTCCATAGTTCCGCAGACCACCTAGATTGTTGCCAGCCATATTTAGTGCTAACAATACCTTGGCCCCTGTAGCATTTGTGCAGATTTGTATCAATTGGACAATGTGGCAATGCTGAAGCATAGATGTGCATTGCACCAAATGAAATGGGTTCCAGACAGGCCCTGATAAACCGGTGCATGTCCTTCCAGATCTCAACGAGCCAACTATCATGATGGCTACCCGGTCTCTGCTTTCAGCTCCAGTCAATAACCAAACATCAAACCATAGAACACTAGTTCTACTCACCAGAAGCCATTGGTGAACCTTGCTAGCAATAGCACTTGCTTCCTTAGTCTCTTCAATCAAGCTTAAGACCTCAAGCCACCACAATAGCTTGTGCCTACTAAAGCACTTGAAGCTAGAAATGAGACCCTTCACATCACTTGAAGTCAGGCCAACTTGCCAGCCCTCCTGTAAATGTGTTGCCCATGATAGGCAAGAATACTGAAGGCCCTTCGGCACATGTGTTTGCACTTGCTTTTGAACCTTGGGGTCAGAGTTTGGCTGTGTCAGGTCCTCCAAATTGCAAATGTTCTTCTTCAGATCACGGTCCATAACCTGGAAACATCGGGTTGCAATATTGTAGTGACACTGCTGGATATCAATGAAATATGGTTTTTGACTGCATCGTTTAGAATCAGTCAGGAGGTCCTGAATTGAGGTATGCATGAACTGGATAGGATCAGTGGATGATTTAGAAATGGATATGATGGATGTAAGATCAGCAAGTATTTGCCCATGCAGGAGCTTTATGCTTTTTTCCTGATTGCCCTCAGGAAGCAGCTCATGACCCTCACAGAGATAGACAATAACCTCCATCGACACAGGATAAGGTGCCACAACAATGATTCCCAGAACACGGCAAAGTAGTTGATACTCCTTATCCATCTTCAACTTCCCAATTGCATTGGCAAGAATTTGGCTGTATAAATCATCCAGCCCAGCCCACCCGGTCGGAGTGTCAAGCACTTCACCCAGTCGATGTTCCGGCATTCTCTCCCTAATGTAACCAATCACAGTGTGTGCCCATTGGAATAGACCTTGTGAGAACTGAGCCAAAGAATTGACCGCGCCCGCGGGAGGCCAGTCTTCGAGATCATGCTCTGTCCCGATTTCTTTGAGACCAGTTTGGAGGAACCGTGCTATATCACTGGTAGTTTCCGAGGCAATATCCAAGTCCTCCATCCCCCACGCTCGATGTTGAAGCGCTCGCACCAGATAATCCTCAGGTCGACTAGTAACGAGGAACTTGATACTTGCCGGGATGGATGATGTGCGGCGAGCAATGGCTTTCAAAAACCTCAACGCATAACTCGGATCCTCACATTCATCAAGTGCGTCAACCACCAACAGGACAGGTGGGGAATCTGGCTCGAGTTTCTGGAGTGACTCTACAATAAGAATTCTGAACTGCTCCTCCATCGACATTGTTGCTATGTCTCGGTTGCTTTGTATTGCCTGAAGAATAGCTTCTCTGACTTCGGTAGTTCCACCACAAATGAGTTGCCTTGCAAGTGCACAAACGAGGCGCTTGGACAATGCGGTCTGGCCCCGACGGAAGTGGAACAGTGCGCAGGAAGCTTTTTGCTCCTTCCACTTGTATGCAACCGTCGATGCAATTGCAGATTTACCCCGCCCAGCCATGCCCTTTAGCCAGAGTAGACGCTCAGAGCTATCCCCTCCGCCAACCCAATCATTGATCCGAGCTAGAATATCCACCCGGGTTTTGGGATGACAGACCACGTTCTCAATGGCGTCGTCCCGAGCCCCATAATTGCCATCTCCTAAGCAAGCGAGCAATTCTCGCCGTTCCTTCTGCACTTCAGCGATATCTAAAGGTCAAAGAGTGAGAGAGGATCCCTAATCATTTATGGAGGGTACTGACAAAGATCAGTAACGCGGTCCGCCGTCTTGATGTTCAGAAGCAGCTAACACCGAGAGACATCAATGAACGGGACCGCGGTATACCTAATGACCCCTTACCTGCATCTCGTTCAGAGCACGCTGAATATCTGCTTCCCATTCCTGCAATTGGTCAGCATTCTCACCAGACGAGAATAACTTCCGAGATGTCCCCTGTAATTGCAATTGCTGTACGTCGCCGCGTACACGATGAAGCTCGCTAAATTTGCCGTTAGACTTTGTCCGGAGATCTTTGGAGGAGAAAGAGGGAGACATACGCTTGTAGATCAGTGATAAGCCTCGTCGTCGTAGCTCGTTCGGGTTCGAAAGATTGCTGTTTAAATTGCTCAAGAATGCCCGACAACCGCGATGTACGTTCCTGCAAGGCTTCGGCCGCCTCATCATTGCTATCCATTCCCTAGAAGCAGTAACGTGTCAAAATCCGGAATAATACATCCATTGAATGGGCACCGGACCTGGATCATTTCGACGCATGTCGACCCAACCTTGGCAGCCGCTCCGAGGTAGTCCCCAACGATCGGGATCAGCCCAGAGACCGCCTCGACGCTCGTAAATACCTTGCTCGCGACGTTAAGATAATCTTGGCGTCGGCTGTTCTTAGGTCGATTGCCGGGCACGTTCGGCGCTGCCGTTTGTTGTGGTTGTGCTCCTGCTGGTTGGGTCTGATCGGCGCCCGCTTCCGGTGGCGACGAGATGATTGATGTTGGGGCCTGCAAGGCCCCCGCAGTGTTCACGTCGTTTGATTGTTTGTGAAGGCCGTCGGGAGACCCGGAGGCTGTCGCGTTGCCGATAGGTGTCGCGGCGGGGCGGACGTCCTCTTCCTGTTGAACACCCGCCGAGGAACCCTGCTGTGTAGAAGAAAAAATGCGATTTTGGCCGTTCGAGGGGGTGAACGGATCAGGCGATTCCGCCTGGGGGGCTGAGTGCGTACCACCCCCTGCGTTGCTCGTAGAAGGTACGCCAAGCTGGGTGACGTGCGCGCGGGGTCGCAAGTCCTCAGAAATTCCTGACTTCTCCTACAACAACGGAGGCTCATCAGAGATAAAAGGCGAGAAAAGTAATGGGTCCGCTGCCTTACGCGAACGTGTTGTGAAGCTGTGTCGACTTCGGTCCGACAGTCCCGCAAAATTTGATCGCAACGGTCCTCCCGCAGCATCGCTGTGAAATACTTGATTCGCTCTCGGATACCTCGTTTCCTAGTTCCGTACTTTAAGGATATTTTCTCCAACTTGGTGCCGACTTCGCGAAGGACGCTGACGAGCACCAACAGGTCAGTTCGCGGCGTCCAGGAGATCCAATCGATAACGGTGACCTCACTTAGTAAATTGCTCGACTGCTTGCTTTAAGTCTGCTGGCGTATCGTTCGAGTTTGAGGAATACCCTTGGATGTTCGGAGAGTTTTCGATGGTCTCCAACAACCATTGGGCGGCCGTTCGAGCCCTTTGGGGCCAATCAGTACCCTAGAGCGATATATGGCTGAGCGCTTCGACTCATAACACAAGAACCTGCGGGTACTCACCTCGAGAATACTGGTGGCGACGCTCTGGGCGTCGTTGAACCGTTTGTAAAAGGTGGCAATTGAAGCTTGGCTTTGCGTGGACTGTCGGCGCTGCGGCATTATGACCGGGTATTCCGTAGGCGGCTGCCCAACGTTCGATTCGGTGTTCATCATTTGCATATTCGACTGTAGTATTCGATTGTGTAGTTGCGCTCAAGAGTAGTAGAGAGATCTCGATGGTGGGATGAGGAAGAGAGCTCGGTGGACAAGGGGAATGCCTCATGGACGGCGCGCGTGCCCTGTGGCTTCCATGTGGCTTAGAGCTTCCCCATTTGGCCACAATAGGGTTCTCACCGGACGATCTGAATGAAACACGACAAACGATGGATTTCGGACAGAGGCCCAGTGGTTTCAGCAGGGCGCTGGACTTGCTACTGAGCTGATGGGCCTCTACCGGCGCGACAAACGAAGGATTCGTGGAATCAGACTCACGCACAACGCTCGGCATTCGAATAAAGTAGCCGGACAATAAATACATAAACAGTAAAAGGCTCTTAACTAGAGGGGGAATATTGATAGGGCACAAAAGTGGGGGTAACACCCGGGAGCGCGCTTGGACACGGTGCGGTGATGGGCCCGGGGACTAAGCGATGGGCGGAAAGCCGCCGGTCATGGTGAGCCGTGACTCGTAGTCGAGGTATGCGCTATAATAGCATGGTTTAATTACCCTTGTCGATGCGTCTCTTTCTTCTATCCCACCGTTGTTGCTTGTGAAAAGAGATAGTAGATGGTCGAGCTCGGGGACCTGACAGTCCGCGGGTTCGCTTAGCTGCTGGTGGAACGAGATTTCATAAGGAACACTTTTACTCATACGAACCGAGTGTGACGTTCCCTCTGCGGCTTGGGTCGGTAGGGCGCCGTTCTAAAGAGAGCTTGATTCGACTCTCATTTTTGTTCTGTGCTGTCGAGATTGGGGGGGGGAGGGTCTGTACTGTGGCGGTGCGGAAAGGATCAAGTTTCCCGCAGTTCGGGTTACGCGCGATTTCAGTTCCGACCATCCCTTTCACTGGGTCTCCCATACCTACCACTGTCCTCGCCCTCTCAAACCACACCTTCCCTGAGGCACTAGATAAGGCTTATACGTACAGGTCAGGCCATGGCACCTCGCGCAACTCAAGCCTCTCAAGCCAGGCGTGGTGGTCCATCACAATCTCAAAGAAGGCGCGCGGCAGACTCGGAAGACGAGGAGGAAGACTTTGGCGCAATGGACTATGACGACGACGATGATGATGGCGAGGGAAACATGGCTGGCGCGTCGCAAGCGCGTACGGGAGCCCAGTCTCAAGCTGACGGGGCCCGAAGGAGGGCGGGTGGTACGGGCGGATTGAGTTCTGAGGTCAGATAACCGAGTCCTTGATGATGCTCGGTGACGTCTCTCCTCACACTGAGAGCATGAATCGGAACGCTTTTTAGGACATCAAACGTCGCGCCAATGACCTGGTCCGAATGGCGCTTTTCGAGGAGCCGAGGCGACAAACGATCAGGCGGGCGGATATAATTAAGAAAAGTGGGGGCTTACATGTTGTGTTTTCTTCTTTATTTACCTTTCGAGCTAACAACGGCCCTATTCCGTTTTTTTTAGTCCTCCCTGAAAACTCGAGGGGCTTCAATGCCGTTTTTGACGCCGCCCAGAGGACGCTTCGACACACCTTTGGGATGGAGATGGTCGAGCTTATGACGCGCTCGGACAGAGATGCCATCGGAGAGGAGAAGAAAGAAACTGGAAAGAAGAAGAGTATGTTCTCCTTTGACAAATCGAGCTCGCGACACCTTTTGACTGACCGGACTCGTCAGACCAAGCATCGGGCACTTTTATTCTGCGGAGCACTCTGAACCCCGAGCTGATAAAACTTGCGAACAAGAAGAATGACAAGCTGCTTGAAGAGGAACTAAACAGTTTACG
Source organism: Tulasnella sp. 417 (assembly GCA_019633465.1). Lineage (NCBI taxonomy): Eukaryota > Fungi > Basidiomycota > Agaricomycetes > Cantharellales > Tulasnellaceae > Tulasnella > Tulasnella sp. 417. The sequence continues at coordinate 7,415 of WSTY01000924.1, read as the reverse complement.
TGCCCTGGGCCTTATTGGAGAAGAACAGGAAGACCAAGGCTACGAAAGGCCGAACGGCGCGATCCTGGCTTGGAAGCCGGTGGAGCCGGTGGCTCTGACCGGCATTTTACAATTGGTTCTTTCTCTGATACTCGCTAATGGGCGCGTTCTTCCTGAGCGTAAGTGCCTTTGTAATCCGTATTCGATCACCGCGGGCGCTTATCCCTGACGACCTCCTTAGCGCAGCTGAAGCGGCAACTCAAGTCGTTCCACCTGTACTTCAACACCAAGCTGCCCTCGCCGGCGTTCTCGTCTCGCGATGAACAGACCTTGTTCGACCACCTCAGCGAGATGATCAAGCAGAACTACCTCGACCGAGTGCGAGTCCCGATGCCAGGTGGTGCTCCCACCGGCGGCGCACGACGCAAGTCCAGAAAAGCCGCTGACGAAGAGGAGGAAGGATTGTACGAGTGGAGGTGGGGTTCTCGCGCTCATGCCGAGATCGGGGAGCAGAACGTCGCCGAGTTCATCTGCGAGTTTATGAGGAGGAGTTGGTTGGACGAGCAGTTGAAGTTGTTGGGGGAGGACGAGGAGGATGAGGAACGGGCGGGGTCTAGTCGAAGGGGCAAAAATGCCGCTCGCAATCCCAGAAGGCGCGCAGAGAAGGAAGCAGAGTTGGAGGATAAGGCGGAGAAGTATGGCGAGAGGCTCTTGAAAGACGTTACAAGGGTGGCTGGATCGGAGCTGACGAAGGTGTGAGGCTTTAAAGCCGGGCGGCTACCTGAAGTTCCACCGCACCCGATTCCATTTATCCTTGTGGCTTTCTAAATATCCCCGATCGGTGTTTAAAGCCGCTAATGTATTTTGGTAAGATGTTGCCGTGTAAGCCCCTTACGAGGGCGTCCATGAGGGCGTTTGAGGGCGTGAAGTGGTTGAAGGGGCGTGACCTGAATTTTCCGGAACTTGTCGTGGCACGTGTCATCGTGGGGGCCCAACAAAACCTCGGTGTTTGGCATGACGTTCCAAAGAGCACTCCCCCCGCTCCTCTTGCCCCCCTCTACGACTTTCGAAGGACTGATTTTTAACATCGACCAACAACATTATCACGCCAGTCAAGATTATGAAAGCTTTACAACGCCCACGAATTCGTCTCTCTGATGCCTCTAGCGCGCCGACAAAGGTACTGAAACCTCGACAGAGGCGAGGTATTTCTACCTCTACGTCAAAGGTAACAGTTGGAATTAGGAAGGAAGATCCAGGAAGATTATGGGAACGACGCTGTAAGCTGCCAAAATGCGCGATGTACAACCTCATACGTGCTAACGCTTCCCACAACGCTTTTTTCCAGGCCCCGTCACTCCCGACGCCGTCCACGAATTGGTTCGAGAGGGCGTTCAGGTTCTGATTCAGCCCTGCGAGCGGAGAGTCTGGTCAAATGAAGAGTTTGTCAAGGTGCGTTTCTCCTTTCTTGTCCAAAGGGTTCTTTGGGCTCATCTCTTGACCAACGCCACCATTAAACTTTGATGCACGACAGGCTGGCGCAGAAATCCACCCTACATTGGAACCAGCGAACATCCTTGTTGGAATCAAAGAAACCCCACTCTCAGAGCTTGACCGACTCAAGAGCCCAGTCAATGGTCGAGAACGAACGCATGTCATGTTCTCACATACGGCCAAGGGCCAGCCTTACAATATGCCTTTACTTTCCCGGTTTGTCGCCGGCGAAGGTCAAAGCGCACACACTTCGAAGCTTTTACCGCGACTTGTGGATTACGAACTTCTCACTGGAGCAGATGGGAAGCGCGTAGTTGGGTTTGGATGGTTCGCCGGAGGTGGGTCTCGATCTCGCAGGTCTGGAATTTTGGCCGGTTCTCTGAAATCGGCTTCTCTTGTTTTTGTTTTTGTTCTTCCCAGCGGCCGGTCTCGTAGAAGGTTTGACCGCTTCAGCGCTTGACTTCCTGTCACTTGGCGTGTCATCACCTTTCCTGGTAAGCACCCTAAACTCTATCCGCCTCGGAAAAAGGACACGCTCTCAAACGGATCCCTCCACTCGCAGTACCTTCCGCGGCCGTACTCTCACCCCAGTTTGGACGACATGAGGCGATCACTCCGCTCCGTCGGAGACATCATCTCTAGCAAAGGGATGCCAAAGTCTGCTGGGCCTTTTGTGATCGCTGTCACTGGGTAAGCTCCGTCCGTCTCAGGGCCAGATAACGGCAAAAAGGGGTTCTGAGATTCTTTGACCTTCCCCCCCTCTTGCAAAGAAACGGAAACGTGGCTACCGGCGCTTTGGACTTATTGAAAGAACTTCCGACTTGTTTTGTCAAGGCTCATGATTTGCCAGCGTTGGTTTCTGACCCCGGTGCGTGTATTAAGGGTCACCCGCGCGAATTGTTAAGGTCCTTATCAGCGCCTCTCGTCCGCCAGCGACGGACCTTCGCAAAGTGAGCGCCTTTTCGACCCCGCGGCTTTTTTCCTTTACGCTAACCAGACGTTAAGGTCTACGTCATTCACGTTCCTTCTTCAGCGTACCTTTCAAGGAAGGGATCGGAGAATGAGTTCCAACGCGAGGATTACTACGCGAACCCTGAGAGCTATGAGAGCCATTTCCACGAGAAGGTGCGAACGCCTGTTTTCTTTATAAGCCTTATTTTTGGGAACTCGATCTAACCATTTGCGAAATATTGGATTCTTAGATTGCCCCTTATACGACCGTCTTAATTAATGGTGCAGGGTGGGCCCTTGGTTGCCCTAGAATCCTTCCTTCGTCCGTCCTCCCCGAGACGATCAAACTCGCTCGGAACGTGGGCAGAAGCCGATTCAGGACCATCGCGGATATCAGCTGCGATATCAACGGTGGGGTCGAGTTTGTCGGGCGACCTTGCACGATTGACGACCCGTTCTTCTACTGCGACTCGACCGGAAAGGAAGTCCCCGCCAGTCACTCGGTTCAGGATGACGTCGTGCAAATCATGTCGGTCGATATCTTACCCTCGGAGCTGCCGCTGGACGCTTCGAAGCACTTTAGCAAAGCGTTGAACCCGTATTTGCGCTCGTTGGTGAAGATGTACGAGGGTGCTTCGCCTACGGTGGAGGATCGAGTCGCGATGGATACCGTGGACAGGGCGACGATCGCTCGTGGAGGCGAGCTTCGCCCGAAGCACAAATGGTTGGAAGAGCTCTTAGATAAGAGTGGATCGGCGCGCTCGGTGGTTCCAACTTCGGAGACGGATAGAACGGATTTGGGCGCAGGTAGCGATTTGGGAGGGTTGGATGCAACGCCCAAGAGCAAGTCTTACTATGCACCTCCTTCTACTTCGAGTGGAGCCCTGCCGAAGAAGAGGAGGGCGCTACTGCTTGGATCAGGCATGGTTGCTAAACCAGCAGTCGATGAGCTACTCTCAAGGGGCGATGTGGAACTGATTATCGGTAAGCCCTCTCGTACTGCCGCACTAGGTTTGATGCTAACGTTTGCTACGGGGACGGGTAGCGAGTAACAACCTGAAGGAGGCGCAAGAGCTCGCCCAGTACCACGACTCTCAGGCCTGTAAAGCGGTCAGGCTAGATGCCAGCGATAAGAATATGATGAGCCAGCTTGTCTCATCAGCAGACATCGTCATCAGGTAAAGATGGGGATCCTGCCGTGGATGATCACCATGCGCTGACGCGGTCTTGTCTTTCGGCAGTCTATTACCAGCCCCGCTTCACCCGCCGGTTGCGGAGCTCTGCATCGAACACAAGAAGCACCTCGTGACGGCCTCGTACATTTCACCTGCCATGCAGTCACTGGACTCAAGGTCCGTTGTTGACGGCGTCCGCACCCTATCACATGACTAGATAATTCAGCTGACGAGGCCTTTTTGATACACCCCCACACCCTTTTGCAGCGCAAGGTCATCCGATGTGCTTTTACTAAATGAGATCGGCCTGGACCCGGGAATCGACCACTGCAGCGCAGTTGATTTACGTGATAGGATTGAGAGAGATGGGCACAAGGTCGTTTCGTTCGTGTCTTGGTGTGGAGGGTTACCGGCTCCCGAGGACAGCGATGTGCGTTACCCCCCAAAAAACTGGTCGTTCGGTGCTTGTGACTGAGCTGAATTGGGTTTTCAGGTACCTCTTGGAATGAAGTTCTCTTGGAGCCCCCGAGGATTATTGAGCGCGGCCCTGAATGACGCCCGATTCAAATACAACGGAAAGGTGATATCAAACGCATTTGAACATGCTAACCAGGCACTGACTTCTAATTACACAGCATCAATCCATTTCGGGGCAATCTCTTCTTTCGTCCTACTTCCCGTCGGTTCCGCTGGTCAGAGGCTTGGCGCTGGAAGGACTTGCGAACCGTGACAGTCTGCCCTACGCGGAAACATACGGCCTCGGATCGGTCGATTCAATGTGGGATGTCTTCCGGGGAACTTTAAGGTATAATTTCGTCAGAGCATTCCGAATAGAGCTCTGCGTTGACCTCGCTCGATCGTACAGGTATCAAGGGTTCTCGCGGGTTTTAGACGTCTTCCGAGAGATCGGCCTCCTCTCGACCTCCCCTAAAGACGCGGTTATGCTCAACTCGACTCCTGGGGGATGGCAGTCGTTGGTGGCATCGTCTTTGGCGAGAAAGCTTGGCAACACGCATACGACCGGAGACGTATGGGGGATGTTCAGGGCGGTTGTCGGTAAAGAGAGAGCGGAAGAGACCTGGGCCGTACTCGAGGAGTGAGTACTTTTGTATTTCATGATGTTGTCCGGAGCTGACGAATCGTAGGTTATCCATGGTTCCCTCTTCTTTCGCTGGAGACCTACCGCCATTACCCTCGACCACAAGCCCCGTTGCCCCGCTTGACCTTCTGACAACTTTACTTGCGCACAAGTTAAGATACAAGCCAGACGAAAGAGACATGGTGATCCTCTCACACGAGATCATTTCCGTACCAAAATCGTCGAAGACCAGCCGAGCAGTTGATCCTCTCACCATCCATGACGCCAAGAAGCATACCTCGACACTGGTAACCTACGGGACGCCCTCCATCCTCGGTGCATCGGCTATGGCACGCACTGTGGGGTTGCCTTTGGCGATTGCGGCTTTGAAGGTCTTGGATGGAAAGGTCGCCGTGCGAGGCGTGAAAGGGCCAGGGGATTGCGGGCGGCCGTTGTGGGGAGGTGTGCTTGAAGGACTGGAGGAACGAGGGATCGCCATGAAGGAGGCCGTTCGACCTTTATCCACGCGAGGTGACGTCGTGAACCTCCTGGACCAGGACTTATTCGGGAGAACCGATCTCCCTCTCACGCGAGGAGCCGATGGGTTTACCTTTGGCCCGATGGATCGCGGGTTGAGAAGTGACCCCTCATGGAAATGACGGAATCGGAACGTGATGATTTCCGTTTTGGGATTGTAGCAGCGTGGCAATGACTAAGAAAGTCCGGCTCACTCTATGCCGCCTCTAGCACGTGACCTGTAGTGTGAATATATTTATCTCTCCACAACCGACGTCCTCCACGACCACCATTCACCCCCAGTTCAAACTTCACAAACGCATTCAACGCCACTCGAACGTCTTTTTATCCATGTGTCGACCAGTTACGTGCCAGACCTGTTCCAAAACAACGTGGTATGTGAGTATGAAGCCCCGTATTGCATCACACCCTAGGCCCGAGTGAGCTGTTTCTGATAATCAACCCAAACTTTTAATAGGGCTGCGGACTGCATGAGGATCAGGCAAATTATATCTGCTATGACTTTATTCCCGTCCACTAACGATCATCGCGACCATCCAGGTAATGGCGGCAGTTCCGGAGGCGGAACGGTGCCCAGGTCATGGCGAGCGAAGGGCAGACCACCTATACCCCCCGCTAAAATGTACAATAATGTAGCGCTCAAGTTTGTCTCTCATATTTCCATGGCAATTCATTGGCTTCCCTTCGATTTGCGACTGCAAGACCCGGGTTTGAGTTCGCTCGGTTCTTCGGCGCGGCTAGCGAAACTGACACGGAATTCGATGAAAGCAATGTGGGCCATCAAATAAATACAGTCATATAATTGAGCGCCCTCTATCTCCTACCACTCCTTTACCGCAGAGGATTGAAATCGTGATCAGGGCTTATTGGACGATCCGTCAGCGACCACACAAACGCAGTACCGAGATGAATGCGCAATTTAAGTTTGACACGACCGACTAGTCGTATCATATCGTCATTGGAAGCCCATGCGACGAGAACAGTGATAGCCAAGGCAGGGCAAAACTACATGAGATAAACCGAGTCATTTCGGCTTTCAATCGCCCATCATATCGATGGAAGCTAGAAGCGAGGCTGAGCAAGGAAACACTTTCGGATTGATAAAGGTTCACAAACCGGTCGAATTTGATTTTTAGGTCCCATATTGCCGCTTCCTTCACGAATCCGGGTATTTCGGGAGGGGAGCCCAGGGGTGGACCTTCCTTTGGGCAGAAATCCTCTTAAAGTCAGTATGGGACACCGGGAGGGCTTTGTCGCAACATAAACAGCAGTCCTTGTGAACGTCAGGCAACTCGTCAAAATGCCGGAAAAGTGTCCACAATATTCTCAGAGTATGCGCCCTAGTAGACTACAGTTGCCATGTCGGAGGATTGCGTCTCGGGCACAACAATGAGGGCTACTATATCCAGAAGACGACCTCTTCTAATTTAGACCTTCTGGATGGCTGCTTGAGGTATTTGCTGCCTATTCCATGCAATGCAGGAGAGTTGTAGCGGTGCGAATTAGGAGATATCCACCGTCGAAGGAACGCCCAGCTTCCCGTTTCCGGTCTCTTTTCGATCACTTTGAAATAAGATCCGGTTGCGTGATCATAGAAAGACTATAGGCGATTTAAGAGCAGCGGTAGGTAAAGATCCAGTAGATGGCCTGGCGCGCGAAGATAGCTAACTTGTCCCAATGTAGGGCTCTGCGAGAAACCGAATGTTTCAAACACCCTGTTTGAAACACCGCGTTGTTATCTGTTAGTAGCGGCGTTAGAAAGGGTCGGGGTGGTTAGGGGTGGTTAGAAACGTTAACTTCAGGCCACGCGCCGAAGGGGGTGCTTGGGCACATCAAATCAAGCGAGATTCCTTTGCAGTTGCATCATCAGGATTAATCGATCTCAGAGACCCAATGATCATCCCTTATCGCTTATGCGCCAGAAAAGGACGAAAGAAGGCCCTTTCTCAGAGGGATATGCAGAGCGACTGACAGTGGAGGATCGAAAAAAAAGACGATAGAACTGCCCATCGAGTTTTCAGGCTATTGTAGCATTTGTGGTCCTTAAGTTGCCCATATCGACTTCTCTGTGCCCCATGACTTACGTGTTTCTAACACACGTTACTAACACCGGTGTTTCAAACGCCGCGTTAGAAACACCGTTAGAAAGTCCGGGCAAGTTTCTCACAGATCCTATCTTGGGACAGTCCCAAGACAGGCAA
>WSTY01000923.1:0-13535 GCA_019633465.1 Tulasnella sp. 417 | reverse complement strand
TGTGCTGGGAGAGGGTCAGTGGTGACATCCTGCGACAAAGTTCGTGACAAAACTTTGTTTCTGGACCACCCACCCCTTCGTTCGTCGACTTCCTCTTACAGAATCAGCACCCGTAGATCCCATGCCCCGGGCAAGCACAAAGCGAAAGGGTCCGCCACCTGAACGCGAGACTCGTGTCCAAGGTGCAGTCTCAGATCTTCGCAATAAAGTCCTCAAGAGCTTTGCAGCCGCTGCAAAAAAGTGGGATGTCGGTAGAGACACAGTTGAAAGGCGGTTCAAGGGCCTCACTCAAAGCAGAAAAGACGGACGGGAACAATTCCGACTTCTGACAAAAGATGAGGAGCTCATTGTGTCGGATTGGGTTTGTTTTCGAGGGATGATAGCCAGGCCTGCGGATCACGCCCAAATCCGGGCATTTGCTGCAAAAGTCTGCGGGAAGGACCCAGGGAAGAACTGGCCCGCACGATTTCTGAACAGACACAAGGAAAGGATCAAGTTCAAGAAGGCCGCTCCGTTGGACCCCAAGCGTGCAACGGCATTCACCAAGGCAGTTGCGGAGAACAACCTTGAACAGCTCCAGAAAATCATCGACGAATGGAATATCAAGCCCAAGAACATGTATAACATGGATGAAAAGCCTTTGACGCTGGGAGGGGGCCGGAAGCACAGTGGAAAGAAGCACGCTGTCGCCGCTGAGCAGAAGCAATGCTACCGAATCCAGTCCGACAATCTCAAGATGGCGACGGTTATCGAGACAGTGTGTGCCGATGGAACAGCACTGGTACCTCCAGGATTTGTCTTGCCTCCCGGAGACGACAGTTTCGACCCGCTCGCGGTCTTCGGCAGTTTCGAGGAATGATGTCACACTCGGGACATTTCCAAACAACGACGCACAGATTTTGACATCACAGTCTTAAATCAACGGTCATACAAGGCTAGGCAACTGCTGAAGGAACCAAACAAGGGAGACGCGTACCAGGGTTTTTGGAGGCTTAGCGACATTGCCGGCGCCCGGAGAGGATATTCTAAATTAAGGGGGGATCTAAAGGTGTAGAAGTGTTTGAGGAACTTTGGTGAGTATATCTAAGAAGTTTATGCGGGCCTAGGAGGGCGGGAATGGTATGCGGTGAAGGGGGGTTGGGGAAAGGTCGTTTCCGCTAAGCCATAGAACGAAGTGGGTCAGACGTCCCTGACGGGACCATACGTCCATCAGCTCGCCTGATTCCCCCGGACATAGTTTGGACGTCTGACCCGAGAGACCAAGGTTAACCTTGCGACGTTGCAAGTTTAGAACTCGAAGGTTAATTTTCCCAGGAGGCGATGAGGTCCGCCACGATTGTCATGCTTGCATCAGCAATCCGTTCGACGCACAAACAGTCCTCGGTGAGACTCGCCGAGGAGGCGGAGGAGATGGCCGAAGATGTCGTTTCGACATAGAGAAATGAGTGAGGTAAGATGGAGGGACAATATTCGTTATGCCGTTCGCCTCAAGTGCTGCATTGGGCGACCAAAGGGCCGGCATTGCAGGGCCGGCATTGCGGGGCCGGCAGAATTCACCTTATTTAAGCGTCGTGCGCACTGTCCAAGATTCTTACAAGTATCAAAATAAGATTTCGGGGCCAATCAAGGGAGGCTCAGTCGGGGAATATTGTTGTCAGCTGGACAGCGACACCGGCGGCAAGGCGAGGCTTAGGGCCATCGAGCAGATGTCGTGGTTTCCAAGGATTTAAACAAATTTAGTATGAATTGTACGGGCCTGGATGGTTTTTCAGGCGTAGGGCCATCACGCTAAATCGTCCCAGCCAATCAACCCGCTCTGAAGTGAGTCCTGTCGGCCTTCCCCTCTCTGGCCCTTAGGCGCCCGGATGACGATGTCAGCTTGTAACCTGAGATGCGAAAATGATCAGTTGCGGGGCATAGGAGCAACTGCATTCGTGAACTTACAGTTTCATCCTCCACAGGAGTTTACGGGTAGAGGCTTCCGTCTCGAGGCCCGCGGTGACAGCACGGTTATACAGCTCGACCCTCGGATCGTGATCTTTGGCTTTCAATATCTACCAGAGTGAAAATTGAAAGTTAGAGACACTGGACAAGAGTAGTTTGAACTAATGTCACAAACCTTGTTCTGGCTGTCAATTCGGGCCTTGATCAGGCCTTCCTCGATCAACTTGACAATATTAGCCTCCATGTCCGCCAGCTCCATACCAAAGGCGGCAGCCATGCGTTCGAGGTGTACGGTCGCAAAGGGTTGGAAGTAAAGAACAAGAGCTCGGTTGCGAATTTGTTGCGCGAGGGTGGGGACGTGGTGTGCGAGATGGATGTCGAGGAGATGGCGGGACTAGACAACACAAAGGTAATCGTCAGTCCGAAGACAGAAAGAAACTCAGAAAGATGGCCTGACCGAGTAGCGTTCCATTAGGAGGAGCACATCTTTGAACTTGCTTCCCATATAGGCGTCTAGGATATCACGGATGTAAGGCTCTTGCTCAAGGTAATAGCCAAAGGTTTCGCTTTCAAGAACAGCCGCCTTGATAGCAGAGCGCGACAGACTTGCAAGAGCGCAAAGGGTGCCATAAATCGCGATATCGCTCGGAGTGACGACCTGTAAGCCGGGCCGGTACCTTAGTTCAATGGTCCACTGCAGATTCACGCCGAGTTTACCTTTCCATTCCAGTCACCCAAATCGTTCTTCATCTTGAGGAAGGCGTATGCCGCTTTATCATATCGTCCCGCACCCATCTCAGCCATTGCACTAGCAAATTCCAGCTTCGCCTGTATCTTTGTCCTTTCAGGGCTTGCTGCTGCACCTCCAGCTTTGCTGTTCTTCGCGGGCTGTGACGCATCCAAGGCGGTCTCAGCCTTATAGATATAAGTCGACAGGTGGGCGTAGTTTTGCTGCTCCAGAAGGATTTCAAGTACAGAGACACACATTTCGATGACGTGTGTGGCATTCGTGCAGAATTCGCGTGACTTCATATGGTTACGGAGAGCGGCAGCATAGTCTCCCGTGCTGTAGTAATAGCGGCCTAATTCACGATGGCTTAGCTGCAAGAGACCTCTTAGCATAGAGCAATAAGAGACAGCTTCTAGAAGAATGCACCTACCCGAACGCTTTCTTTGATCATGTTTGCGGCGTAAGTCTTGAGATCGACCTCCAGCCTGTCTTTCTCCTTCGTGTTATTGGCGATCGTCTTGTCAACATATTCCGGATCTTGAGGTGCTTGACTAACTCCCGGGAGAGAGTTATACGCGCTTAACACGGTGACATAAGACTGAACATCTGATCCTTGGAGGAGATGTTCGAGGGCGGTCTGATATGCTTGCGGGGCAAGGCTAGGGCATCGTTGAGCAATGAAGACAGCTCTCATATACGCCGTACGACCTTCGTGCACGAAAGACTATTAGAAAATAATGGTTTAGATTGGCTTGGCTTAGCATACCGGTGTAACTGGAGAGGTAAGCATCGAGATCGAATGGGTGGTTTTCGTCGACTACCACTTGCCCGGCAGTAACTTTGAGGGAGGCGACTGAAGGGCCCGCAGTGGTTTGGGCGGCCTCTGGGAGCTCAATATCCTCCGGAGTGGAAGTCATTTCCGTACAAGATCAGTGCTACCGTTCAAAGTGGCCAGAGACTGGAAGGGGTCGATATTGCGATGTAGTCTAAGGGCACGCGTCGACGGATTTACGAGCAAACTCCGTCTCCTTTGAACCATTCACAACGCAACCACCATCCCAAAAACGGTACGTCGCTGGCAGCCATTTCAGCCAACGGAACATGCGCCCAAGAGCGAGAAGAAGTACATTAGGTCCAAGGTCTACTCTGCGTAATCATTCTTTTCCTGTGCGTTGAGGCTGCTTTTCCCAACTTCGGGACCTGTCCTGACGGCGACCGTCGCGTCAATGCAGCCATTTTACGCGTGCTATCTTCTTCGATCCATCAAATCTCCCAACGCACGTGCAACATATGTAGGAAGTACGCCTCATCCCCCACGGCGACTCCGTCAGCATAACGGAGAGCTTGCCGCAGGGGCTTGGAAAACCAAGAAGGGACGGCCATGGATTATGACGATGAACGTCTATGGATTTCCATCTAAATTGGCAGCATTGCAGGTCAGGTTGCGCCTTCTCCGTGCAAGAAAATGTGACTCGGGCTGATGTTGCTTATAAAGTTTGAATGGGCATGGCAGCATCCTACGTTATCTCGTCATTTGCGGAACTCCGTGGGCAAGCAAGGCGATTCATTCCCGGCCAGTGACTCGAACTTGCTTAAGAGTAAAGTTGCGTAAGTGGGAGGCAAGGATTCGTTGTCGTGGATTGCCGGGCTGATAAGCATGTAGCGTAGTTCGGACCATGCTCTCGGTTCCACCCTACAATACGTGGCCACTGAGGGTTAAGATATACTCCAAAGAGGTAGCCAGACTGTGGGAGAAGTTTGCGGACAACTCTTCTTTACTGCCTAAAGGTGTTGAAGTCTCCCAAGAAATGGAAGGCGTTGATGGTAAAAGTGGCCTTATTGGAAGCGGGCGGACAGGTCCCATTGACGTTACCGACCGTGAGTTTCTTTCAATACTGAATCCAAGATCTTCCTGCAAACAAAATCATCACAGGGGACTTTACGGCCGAGCATTTGGAGAAGTACAAGCTTTTAACGTCCTCCTCGACGACGGCACAATGCGGCTGTTGTGGAGAGAGGATCACCTTGAACGCCGTAGTACGCTTTCTTTTATGAAACGTATAGGTTCAGAGCTTAGGTCCCTTTCAATCTAGGACCCCCTTCAAATTACACTGTGCACTCGAGCGGGTTGTACCTCCGTCTCTCATTTACGCTGCATAGCAAGCAAGTTTCTTCAGGCCTCCGAACACCCTTCAATACCTCACTCTGTTCACCATTCCCACCGAAGTCGGAGTCCGTCACCTCACAAGACTCACACGAACAGTATGGTTCCACGGGGAGGAGCATGTCCTGGTTGCGGGGAATGGATCCTATGGGGTGATCTCGTTCGTGGATGTTATCGGAGGAAGACTGGGGCAGTGAATGCTGTAGCTAGGGAAGCTCGAGAACTGTCCGACCGAGAAAATGTCGCTCCAGAGGAAAACACTGACGAGGAGCAAACCGGGGATCTCGAAACAGCCATGGGCAGCCTCAATCTCGCCAACGAACACGGAATGGAAACTTCAGCGTCAGTCGCAATGACAAGAGGAATGGCCTCCCCCTCCGTAAACAAGTCTAGTGACGCCACCAAGAGGCCTCGAGGACGTCCACCGACATCTCCACAACCCGTCAAAACTACAGATGCGCCGAAGAAACGCGGTCGACCTCCGAAGTTACCTTCAGCAATCTCGGGAACTCGGCACATACATTCTACTCCCCGTCAAGTTTGGGAGAGCTCTGATGAGCAGGATACTTCTTTGGAGATGATTGATATTAGTGGAATTCAGGGTAGTGATTGATGCATGGTCAGTCAGCTTTGATAACCACCAAGGGTGACAGATCAGCACGGGGTAAGCGACCCTGGGTACCCCCGCATCTGTGCTAGTCTAAAACATTTAATCGATTGTAAAAGTTGACGAATGAGTTTGGGCGTGTTCCACGATGAATGCGGATGCAGATCATTGTGCCGTGTATATTGAACCGACTGAGCGAGGATTCCTCCGTGTCCGGACATAGTTTATGGTGTATGAGGAGTTCAAATTAGAATGGGCGTTACACTGCTGCTTGCGGAGGCGCAGCTGCCCTGAAAACGAAGATAGTTGTGCAGAGGCGGTTTAGTGGGCAACGCGAGGCTGGGAATTGCTTGATTTCCCACTCTCCCCGGCGCGCCACTCTCGGCTTCCCACCACTGCTTCCATAGGCCGGGGAAGAATGAGCCCGATGATTGCGGCGGTAGCACAGATGACGTCGACGCCCTCTGTTACGCAAAACCTCAAGATAGCATTGGGGTTGATGGAGCGGGCTAGTCGTGCAGGTGCAAGAATACTCTTCCTACCCGAGGCCGCCGACTTGTATGTCCTGCTGTTCGTTAGCCCGGAATGACTGCTAAGCGTGCCTCCGAGCTTATAGCATAGCCCCTGCAGCCGATGTACCCAAGCTCTCGAAACCAGTGCATTCCGAAAACAACCAATTCGTACGGACGCTTCGGGAAGAAGCCAAGAAGCTACGCCTTTGGCTCAACGTCTGCATACACGAGACACCCGACGCCTCGAACAAAGACCCCGAAAAGAAATGTCATAATACGAACATTGTCATATCCGATCAAGGAGATATCTCAGCTAGTTATCGCAAGGTGGGATTGAGTGCCTCAGCCTTGTACCATGAAGTTTGATGGCTCATCCAACCTAAAGGTTCACCTGTTTGACGTTGACCTGGCCCCAGACGGGCCCACGATAAGGGAGAGCGATACTACAATTGCAGGTACAGCATCAGCAGAACCTGTCCCGAACACCCCAGTGGGCACTCTGGGAGTAAGCACGGTCCCCCGGCCTCCATCTTCCATTTGTTGGTCTAACAATCAGCAAAGCTCCAAACTTGCTTCGACCTTCGTTTTTCCGATGCCGCTCACGGTCTCTTATCAAAAGGCTGCACGGCTCTGACGTACCCATCAGCCTTCGCCCCACTCACTGGGGCTGCGCACTGGGAAGCCTTGTTGCGCGGGCGGGCAATCGAAGGTAAGTAAGCAACAAACACTGAAGCTTAGATCGGCTCTAATATTTCACACTCAGGCCAGTGTTATGTCTTTGCGAGTGCGCAGGCGGGGGAACACTATCCTGGGCGAAAGTCTTATGGACATGCAATGATCGTAGACCCGTGGGGTACCGTGATAGCGTGAGTGAGGATCACACGAGACTGGTTCATGACGGAACGTGACGGTCCCTTTATAGGCGTTGTTCTCAGACAGGAAAACCAGAGGTTTGCTTGGCAGAGGTAGATTTGGAGTATCTCGCCAAAGTAAGACGGGAAATGCCCATGGGTTGGTGACCAGGACGAGGAAGGAGTAATCGCAGGCTCCGATAATATAGCTTGTAACTTTACTCGTCCGGGACGAAAACGAGACGCTAAGCAACAGAATTCGGGGTCAGGGCCATTCATCGTAAATACCAAAAACACAATGTCAAGACGTGCCACTTGTGTGTAATTGGGGTCATTCTTGATAAACTTCTCCACATCTCGGACAAAACGGATACGTTCGCCCTTTGAGGCCACTGATTGCAGGCGATGCGCTCCTAAATCGATCCATGTTAGAGGCCATACAGCAAACTTTGCTAGGAACTGAGCGAACCACCAGCGTTATCGATAAACGAAGCTTGAAGTGTTTTGTCTCGAGATAGACTCCAGATGTGGTGTTGGCTGGCACCTTTGTCCTGGACATTTGCTGACTTCCACTTCGTCTCTGATGGAAAGAAACTCATAGGCACTATGGCCGCTGTACTGAAAGTGAAACGTTGAAATGATTAAAAAAGTTATGGGAAAGTTGTAAGTGTCGTACGTACTATTTCTCACTTTTGGTCCAGTCGCTGGGGGCTAGGTTCCTCCAAGTCAGTCCGAGGAATTGGTCACCTCCTGAAAGATCCTGAGAAGGGTGGCGATCAGACAGATAAATCAGGAGCGAAAAAGTGTGGTGCTCACTAGGAGTTTGATAGTGTGTCGATCTTGAAGAAGTGCAAAACTGACTCTGAGGGCCGAATACCTGCTGTTAGTTCTCGGGTAAGTTGCATCTGCATCCATAGCTCGTGACAGATATCCCATTGAATTTCCATTCAAAGAAGTGATTTGGAATGACCCTTCAAGGAATGGGACCGTCCTCTCTTGCGCAAAGGCTGCTGTGTTGAGTGGGGTTGGAGGAGCAGGGGCAGGAGCGGAGGCAGCAGTCGGTGAGGCAGCGAGAGCAGGTGAGGCGGCCCGGGCGGCCTGTGGAGCGGAGCTATACGCAGAAAGTCTTTGAGAATATGAAGTGAGTAAGTCATTCAGTCAAAATGGACGCTGGGGCTCACCTCGGGTCGGTTGGTCTGGGGGCGGTATTTGGGAGCCAGTCGAGGATAGCCCGCCGTAGTTTGCTCCAATCCAGTTGCACATCGTCATCCAGAGTCTCGTACCACCGAAGAGCATCACCGGCGAAGCAAAGTGCAGCAAAGTCTGCTATCCAGGCGTTGTCCCGCTGTTTCCCTTCCATCAGCGCTCTGCGCTACCGTTAGTGTTGTCTTGAAACCGTCAACTTGAAAACATCTACCTTTTACGAATGGTACGTAGAAAGTTTTCAGCCTCCTCTCCGTCAATTCCATAGAATGTGATCTCTTCTGCGGATGCGGATCTAGTCTTAACAAGCATAGTCGTTCTCCTGCCATGGAGGACCTTACCGTAGTCTGCCATGTAGTACTATACTGATCAATCTGCTTGGCGTATTATTCCACTGATTTGGCGAACAACTAGCTGCTCTTGATCCGTAAACTGCAATTCTCAGCGTCTCGATTCGGGTGTGATGTTCAAGGTGTACGGGGCGGCGCCGCGGCGGTAAGGTGTGGTGAGGCGTAGACAAACAAATGAAAATCGAACAAGAGTGGTAAACGTCGGAATCCTACTGGTCGTCGCCGTTAATCCCATCTTTCAATCCCACCCAACTCTACCTCTCCCCCTTCCCCCAACTCTCCCTTAGTTCCACATGCTGAGGCTAGCGAAAGTAGGCGGGGCTGGCTCAGCAAGACGTCTGGCTCCTTCAAAAATCTGCTCTTCATGTCTACGGGATCCCGGTTCGTCCCGTTTTGCCACATCCCCCAAGTTTGCAAACGTGCTTACCAGAAAATAACTGCAGTAGCACAACGGACATTCTCTTCTTCAAGCTCAAGGAAGGCAGCCCCAGATGTTACACTGACCGTTGATGGGAAGGAGGTCACCGTTCCAGCGGGTGAGGAATCTTGGCTTGTGAGAATGGTTGGAATTTGGACGAGGCGTTGACGGCACGGCGAACCAGGTACTGCTTTGATTCAAGCTTGCGAGGCTGCCGGCGCAACCATTCCAAGGTATGTGCTTGCATCTTGTATATGTACCAGGCACTAATTATTTGGCCGATAGATTTTGCTACCATGACCGGTGAGAGACCAACTGACGCGAAGGGCCTACCCGTTTCTCATATCTTCATTCCAGCCTTGCAATTGCAGGAAACTGCCGGTACGAGCCCCGCTAATCTCATCTAAACTATCTAAACTTACCTATATTTTGTCAGAATGTGCCTGGTCGAGGTCGAGCGCTCCCCCAAACCTGTCGCATCCTGGTATGCCCGAGGAATATAGCGACTGCCAATACCATTGCTTTGTTAATCGCGCGTATATTTGTAGTGCTATGCCTGCTATGCCCGGTGCAAAGGTTTTCACGAACACACCTCTTGTACACGAAGCCAGGTGCGGCGTCTTGCTAGCGCCAAGCTATTGTCTTCAACTCACATTTTGCATCGTCGCATACAGAGAGGGTGTCATGGAATTCCTCCTTTCGAACCACCCCTTAGATTGCCCCATCTGCGACCAGGGAGGTGAATGCGACCTGCAAGATCAATCTATGCGCTACGGCTCCGATCGCACTCGGTTCCACGAAATTGCTGGCAAGCGTGCCGTCGAGAACAAGGACATCGGTCCCCTGGTCAAGACCTCCATGAACCGTTGCATTCAGTGCACTCGTTGCGTGCGATTCGCCAACGATGTTGCTGGAGTGGAGGAGTTCGGTACCACCGGCCGAGGAAACGACTTGCAGATCGGTACCTACGTCGCCAGGGCCGTAAATTCGGAACTGTCCGGCAACTTGGTTGACCTGTGCCCAGTCGGTGCATTGACCAGCAAGCCATACGCCTATCACGCACGTCCTTGGGAGCTGAAGAGCACCGAATCCGTCGACGTCCTGGACGCTGTTGGCTCAAATATCCGCGTGGACTCGAGGGGCGTTCAGGTCATGCGCATTCAACCGGGGACAAACGACGACGTCAACGAGGAATGGATCAACGACAAGACTCGCTACGCGTACGACGGTCTGAGATTCCAGCGTCTAACGACTCCCTTGATCAAGGACGGTGACCGCTTCGTTCCCGCCAGCTGGGAAGATGCCCTCGCAGCCATCGCTGAAGGCTTGAAGGCATCCGGCGCAACGGGCGACGAAATCAAGGCTGTAGGAGGACACTTGGCCGATACCGAGTCCCTCACCGCCTTGAAGGATCTCGTCAACAAACTTGGGTCGGAGAACGTTGCGCTCGACCAAACTGGAGGAGATGCACCCCCAGTTCACGGTGTCGACGTCCGCTCGAACTACCTCTTCAACTCTACCATCCCCGGCCTCGACACTGCGGATGCCATTCTCCTTGTCGGCACCAATCCTCGCCACGAGGCCGCTGTGCTCAACTCCCGCATCCGAAGGCGCTGGCTCCGCTCGCCCTTGGAGATTGGTATGATCGGCGAAAAGGTCGAGACCACATACGGGTTTGAGCATCTCGGTACCGACTTGAAGGCAGTCACCGACTTTGTCGCCGGTAAGGGTGGGGAGTTTGCCGCCAAGTTCAAGCAGGCCAAGAAGCCCATGATCATCGTCGGAAGCGGTGTTGTCGAGCACCCCGATGGCGCTGCTGTATTCAAGAGCTTGGCCAAGTATGTGCAGGCGAACAAGGCTACTATGCTCACCCCAGAATGGAACGGATTGAACGTCCTCCAGAGAGTACGTTTTGTTTCAAGTGCCGTCTTGTCCATACCCATCTAACCTAGTCCTTCTTTAGGTTGCATCTCGCGCCGCCGCATACGACTTGGGCTTCGTGCCAACCGCCAAGGCCGCTGCAACCAAGGCCAAGTTCATTTATCTTTTGAACGCCGACGAAGTTGACCCCAAGTCAATCCCGCAAGACGCATTCGTTGTCTACCAGGGCCACCATGGTGACCTCGGTGCCCAGCTTGCAGACGTCTGTCTCCCTGGTGCTGCCTACACTGAAAAGTCGACCACCTGGGTTAACACCGAGGGTCGCTCTCAGCTTGGTCGCACCGCTGTCCCACCTCCTGGTGCATCCCGAGAAGACTGGAAGATTATTCGGTATGTGATCGTAACTATTGACGCATCCGGACGAGCCGCTGACCAAATCCCTCAGTGCGTTGTCCGAGATTGTCGGTTCACCTCTTCCCTATGATGATGTCCATGGTATCCGCGACCGGATGTGGGAGATTTCCCCATCGCTGGTCCGTTACGATGCGACGGAACTCACTTCAACCGAGGTCGCTCTTGCTGGCCTCGGTTACATCAGCGGAAAGACCGCCTCCACGACCAGCAGCGGACAACCGTTCAAAAACCCAATCAGCAACTTCTATCAAACTGATCCCATCTCTAGAGCGTATGTGATTTTGTTGCTACATGAGTCCAATGAGTCGCTAACTCGACGCGCTCGGGTAGTTCCGTTACCATGGCCCAATGCACGAAGGCGTTTGTTCACGGCGTTGACTACGGCTTCACATCCCCAACAGTCATCGCATCCGACAAGGGAACCGCCCAGGCTTCGGCTCAGGCCTCGTAGTTCGTTGTCTAGACCATCACAGTTTGCCGTTGTCCGTAGTTGTGCACAAAGGGAACCCATATTTTTTTGCTTTCTATAAACACCGCACTATCCCAATATTATACAGTCGAAACAGGAAAGCGCTGAACGAAAAGAAATGAAACAGAAACAAATCCAGAAATGTACGGGGGAGCTGGTTTTAGAGATACACCAAATTTGATATGCAAGAGAGGCACTGAATGGCGGCAGGTAGGTAAAGAGTGGATAGTTACACAACAAAGCGAAAACGAATAAAATCAAACCACAGAAGATAAAAAAGTCCCATATCCAATAAACAGATTACTCGCTTGCCAAGTCACCAGCAGTCGCCATGTTCCAGAAGTGGCTACGGTTCGCCATCAAGGAGTCGTAGGTACCTTGCTCGACGATCTCTCCGTTGAGGACAACAATGACGCGGTCGCATCGACGCATGACGGGAAGCTTGTGAGTGACGATGATCGTCGTCCGGTCCTCCTTGATCTTCATAACGGTGGACATCAACGCCTCCTGGTTGGTGACATCGAGGGCGGACGTGAACTCGTCGAGAAGCAGGATGTTCGCCCTGCCATTGACGAGCGCCCGAGCGAGCTGGATACGCTGCGCCTGACCACCCGAAATGAGAGATGCGTTCTCGCCGAGCATGGTGTCGTAGCCGTCGGGCAACGATTCAATGAAGTCGTCGACGTTGGCATCGCGAGCAGCCCTTTGAACCTCTTCGAAGGAAATCGAGTCGGCGTCGTGGCCGTAGAGGATGTTGTCCTTGATTGATGCGTCGAACAAGGCAGGTTGCTGGCTGACAACAGCGATATGAGACCGCAGCCAAACGATGTCCGCGTCGGTGAGAGCGAATCGTCCGATTCTGATAGCGCCGGTGGCTGGTTCATAGAGACGCTGAAGCAGCGCTGCGAGGGTGGACTTTCCGGAGCCGGAAGGGCCAACGATCGCGACGCATTCGCCGTCCTTGATGGTGAAGTTGACGTCCTTGAGAACAGGAACATCTGGGCGAGTAGGGTAGGCAAAGTCGACGTGTTCGAAGGAGAGGTCGCCTTGAATAGGGAAGCGCCATTGGCCACGCGATTCGTTGGTAGGCTGAGTGCAGGAGAGGATGGTGTCAAAGTCAGCAGCTGCTTGGTTAGCCTTGGCGATCCTGGGGACTGGAAAG
Organism: Tulasnella sp. 417; assembly: GCA_019633465.1. Lineage (NCBI taxonomy): Eukaryota > Fungi > Basidiomycota > Agaricomycetes > Cantharellales > Tulasnellaceae > Tulasnella > Tulasnella sp. 417. The sequence goes on along the minus strand of WSTY01000923.1, from coordinate 830 downwards.
CGAACTCAATGTCAGATAACAATACGCGGCACCTGGAGCGTCTAGAACTCACCGAAGGTCATGATCTGAGCCGCAATCGAGACCGTGAAGACGACAAGGTTGAGAGTCTCGATCAGTTGCAGGTAGCTGTAGGTGCCCTTGGCCAACAGGACAGCGCCGACGTAGAACAGGACGGCCTCCGCGATGTAGACGAGCGCGTTGGCAACTCCGTATCCGGTACCAGCGACCATAGCACCCGTGACACCAGCCTTGAGAGCGGCCTCGCACGATTTCTCGTACTGAGCATCAAAGACTTGCTCCAAAGCCATAGACCTGATCGCGCGGACGTTCGAGACCGCCTCAAAGTACTGCTTCGAGACGTCTTCCCTGGTTCTCTTGGAGCTCAGCTCGTAGCGGGCCATCAAGGTGCTCTGACCCATCATCGCCAGTGCAAAGACCGGTCCGATCGCAAAGCCCACGAGGGTCAATTGCCAACCGCGAACGAGGGCCCAAATGAGACCAACTCCGAGCATGGAAACGACCACGGCCAGCTGTGCGAGGATGGTAGAGACGAGCATCCTGGCGTCGTCTCCGTCTTTGACAATGATCTGCACAACCTTTTCAGCCGAATGCTTCTCGTCGTCGAACCACTGCTTGTCCTGACGCAACACGGTCTCGTACGCCTGCTTTCGCAGCGAGGTGACCCAGGTCATGGCACCTGTCTCCATGATGTAGAACTTGAAGCCGGAAGCGCAACCGTCGGCGAACGAGATCACGAGGACGCCGGCACCCCAGAGCGTGAGGGCTCTGGTGTCCTGAGCTCCCGAACCGGTCAAGACCATGAGGTTGGA
>WSTY01000922.1:0-13543 GCA_019633465.1 Tulasnella sp. 417 | reverse complement strand
CGATAACTTGAAAACGGCGGTTTTGATCTCCGAGTATATGATACATGGCGACCTGAAGGATTATCTTACAAAGATGAAGCCAAGTTACCATGAGCGCTTAAGTTTGGTGCGTCCAAGCATTACATTACGAGTCCTGCTCAACTGATATCGGTTGTCCTGCTAGGTCCGTGATCTGACGGATGGTCTTGATTACTTACACACCCAAACCGTTCCCGTCCGTCACGGTGACCTGAAACCGGTGCGGTAGCCTCCATCCGGGACGTTGAAAGTTGGGCTTGACCATAAAACGATACTTCACAGGGAAATGTTCTTGTCAATTTTCAACGTCGTGCCTTGCTCGCAGATTTCGGCCTCTCGAGGGCTCTGGATTCTGGACCCACGGGCTTTACCACCGGTAACGACACGAGGGGCACGGTGAGGTTTTCGGGACCTGAGGTCCTCCTTCAGGGAGTGGATGCACAATCCCTATCGAATGATATGTGGTCTTGGGCCTGCCTTGTCGTAGAGGTAAGTCCCTACCGCCTAGTACAATCTTGCCGTAGTGCTTTTGCTTATAAGCTTCAATCTTAGGCTATGATCGACAAGATTCCGTTTAGCGAGATCCTGTCTGAGCCGATGCTGATAGTTGCCCTAATACAGGGTCAAACTCCTTGCGATTTAGACGGTCTCGCACTCGACCTCCCGCAGTTCAGCGACCTCCTGGTGAAATGCTGGAACCGCGAACCAGAGCAGCGTCCAACAGCTGCTGATTGCCTTGTCGTAATTCAATCTTCATTGGACTCTCTACTGCCGGTGAGTATCATGCGGGCAGATGGTTGAGCTACCTAGCCGCGAACGACCCCGATCGCTAATTCCTGCCCCTCCCAATAGCCCACACTATCTCAGCAGCCAGCCACTCCACCGCGAGTCCACTCCATCACACACCCTTCCCTGATGCTGCAAGCGTCTTCGCAGGTGAACGAGCAGGCGGATTCTGGTCCATCCTATCAGTTCCACGAATTTTTCGCAGCCACGTTCAGTCGTTGGCGGGATAAACAGCCACCCATATCACCGAGTTCTTCTAGTATCGAGGGGCAAGAGGTCGAACTACACGAGCTTTTCCTTTTCGTTGGGGCACTTGGAGGCCACCGCGCTGTACGTCCATCAGTTTTGATTTCTCGTTTTCGAATTTGGTTACTGACCTCGGCGTTGTAACATGTAGGTTTCTGAGAGCATGTTGTGGCAGGCGGTTGGAGCGAAGATGGGGCTCCCTCACTTCGATGACCCGATACTTAGTTCCACGCGAGGAGTGGCCGTGCAGTTGTCCAAGATCTATGAGAAGGCCCTGGAAGACTTCGAAGCTTCCTGGAACAAGTCGTTCAGGCCTGACGACCCAAACACCACTTTCCCTCTCCCGCCCCCACTTCGGCACCTTCATCCTGAAATCGAGAGACTTACAGTCACTCTGTTACCCCAATCGCGACCACCGTCCCGAGCTCGCGGAGAACGCAGTCATCGAAAAGCGCCGGACGACAAATCCAGCGTGAAACAACCACGGGGCTCGCTTCGGCAAGTCTCTGATAAGTCTAAAACGCGGAAAAAGCGCCTCGAGATCAAGAAGAGGAAAGAGTTCAGCGACGAGACCGTAAGTTTGACATCGCTGCCCCTTTTTTTCGCGTTGCGATCGCCAAGCTAACCATTCTTCGTTTTCAGGACTCTTTTACAGACTTCCGACGGCTTATGCTGTTCAGCACTAGGTAAGCGCTGGTGGCGGAACGTGACGCGACCAGGCGAGATTGAGGATGTTTTATTCTGTCTGGTCCTGAGCCCCGGGCCCCTTCCTTCTCCAACTGCGCCATGAAAAACGCTCCCAGAAAAAATTGCTGTCCTTTGGGCCTCAGATTACATGTCTCTCATAAGCCCATTAATCAGCTCGCGCTCCTCCTCCAACCATGACCAACCGGGCCGACGATGAGGCCCGGGATTTTACGAAATACACCTCGACCCGAATTGGAAAGATCATTAACAGAGAGTGATTGCGAAGGTAGCAAAACTCGTCCCGATGAATCAACGGGTTCTCTTGGCTCCCTCAAGCGAGCGCGAATGGATCCTCGGGAGGACTTGGATATTGCGCGGACAGGCCGAGCAATCGATGACATCCCAAAGACTGTGTACGGTAGCTTGCAAATATGCTTGGGTTGAAATCTATTAGTCGACGTAACGTATGTCTTTCAGTTGCGTGTGGTGCGGAAGGCTAGATAAGACGTCGAATTTGTACTGCGGTGATCGAGGAGAGAGGTTTGCCCGATGCACAGCCCGTCGTGGTGTCAAGGACCCGTCAACTCCGAGGTGCACTGGCGTTGGCCCGACTCAGTACTGATTTTAAGTGAACTGCCGAGTTGCGATTTTCAATGGGCGAAGGCCCTCGCTGTCTGTTTGCGTTGTAATAAGCAAGCCAATAAATATGGAGGCTTTAGAAAGTGGTTAGCGTAGGATCCTGATAAAGGCTGGGCGTTGGCGCTCGTGGAACAACCAGTACTTGGCAAGGCCGCGGATAGAATGGATCAGTCACCGGGGCAATGTGATAACAACGTGGCTATGCCCATGTGCCTTCATTCTATATCCAGTTTTCTTCATCCAGACCAATGGTACTCTCAAGACACTTCTTCCTCCGATAGCGCGGAAGGTGCTGCATATGGATGCCTCGGGGGCTCGGAGGTCTAAGTACACCCCAGCTATGAAAGCCAGCATGTCGCGGAGGAAGACAGCGAGTCATCGCTGACCCGTTTCATATCTTCACCAAGCCGCTACAGCGCGCTTACGATGCTGGTAATTGGGGGACCCGGCCTGACGGAAACGTGTCGCTTGTTCCGCAGTGTTTCACAAACGGCAAGCTTTTCCCGGCCTTCCAGCCCCGCATTCAGAGTTGCTCATTATTACCGGGACTCTGGTACTGAGTGAATTACCTTGGTGCCCAGTCTACTCCCTCCGAATGCCCTTCACACGAGGCTTGAGAGAGTTTTCACTCTGTTCACCTCCGTATCCAATGCACCAACTGGCATCGTGGGTACCGGCGGCTTTCACCTGAAACATATACACTTTGAGGCCGCCACAGTGTGACCGATGCTAGCGATTGCTTGGCACCTGGATATTATCTTTTGTTCTCCAAGGCGCCTGACCCGGGTCTGACCCATCGTTTGGATGGGAGACGGTGGCCAAGGTTCAAACGGCCCCTGAGGGAATTACAGCACGTTCCTAAAAAGAACCCCCGAACCAGGTTTCCGTGCCGAGAACAGAGGCTATGAGATCTGGGATTAACGGCTGTGGCCGAACGTTCAATGTCGAACCTCGCACTTGCGTGATTTCCAACCCCCCCCCGTCGGGGCACCCACCCCACCCATCGAGCAAGCATAAATACAACGCACGTAAAATATCCCACCCAAGTTGCATTTCCCTCGTATTCCCCAGAAACAACCTACTCCTGGATGAGCCACTTCCGTCTAGACCACTCTGCATTGGTAAGCAATCCGACCCGTACGCAGTGCATAGTTAGCCACTCATGTCTTGATGCGCATTTTATAGGAGGAGTATCTCGACAGCCTTAACCATCTTTTTATTGAAATTTCAAGACTCAAAAATGAACCAGATTATGAAGAGAAGAGAGGTGGATATTGCGACCTCCAAGTTGCGACACTGGACCCTGGGGCTCCTAGCGGCAAACTCGTAGCTGCAAAAAGGCTTCTTCTTGGAACACGGTCAAGCGAGCCTAAGAGACTTGCCTTCGTTAGTTCAGGGGCGCCATTCAAGTCTCGCAGCACTTTCTAATATCCTTTTCACAGCGCTTGGCTCGCGAACTCAAGGTTTGGGCCGGGCTTGACCATCCGCATGTCCTCCCCTTGCTGGGCTTTTACCTCAACGATAACTATAAAACGGCGGTGCTGATATCTGAGTATATGATGCATGGCGACCTGAAGGACTATATCACCAAGATGGCGCCAGATTATGACCAGCGTTTACATTTAGTGAGACCAAGCATTATGTTGCGCCGTATCGGGATGAACTCATCCGCACGCCTAGGTTGGTGATCTGACCGCTGGTCTCGCCTATCTCCATTCTCAAACTATCCCTATCCTTCATGGTGACTTAAAGCCGGTGTGTTGTACTCCCTATTAGGTATCATGTTTTGAAACTAAGCAAACCCCGACGTTTTATAGGGAAACGTCCTTGTAAATCATCAGCGTCGTGCCTTGCTGGCTGATTTTGGCCTCTCGAAGGCTCTCGATTCTGACCCTACGGGCTTTACGACTGGTAACGATGCGAGGGGTACTGTTCGGTTTTCGGGTCCAGAAATCTTGCTGTATGGAGTGGCCGAACAATCACTATCAAGTGACATATGGTCGTGGGGTTGTCTCGTTCTGGAGGTAAGACTCGAACAGTTGATCAATCTTACCCTGAGAATTCCGCTAACGTTCCTCAAACTCAGGCTATGACGGACAAAGTTCCGTTTAGCGATATCCGGCCTGAGCCTCAGCTTATCCTTGCCCTCTCGCAAGGTCGAACGCCTTGTGACGCATTTAGTCTTACATCTCACCTTCCGCAGTTCAGCGACCTAGTCTGGAAATGCTGGAGCCCTGAGCCAAACCAACGGCCAACGGCAGCTGATTGTCTTCATGTCATAGAATCAGCATTGTCCTCTTTGGCGCTGGTGAGGATCATTCTGCGAATAGCTAGGCAATTCAGCCGCGGCAAACTCCAGACAGTCGCTAACCCTGCCGCCGGACAGCAACAAGCTTCCCAGCAGCAACCCCCAAGCCCCCAGCGAGTTCCCTCACCCCAACCTCCCCAGTCGCCCCAATTGTCAGCATCACCATCAGACGACGGTATAAGCGGAGCATTTTACAACTTAGTAAAGCAGGAGATACTAAGTGCGGGCCAGGTCGAGGACGTGGCTCAAGAAGATACTGTCATTGCAATTCAGTCAGCTTTAGCGTTTACTCATCCGCCTAGTCAGCCTCTCCAGCCCCGAAAAGCGCTGGATGACAAGCCCAGCGTAAAACAGCCGCGATGCTCACTTCGAAAAGTCTCTGACAAGGCTAAAGCCCGAAAACAGCCCCTTTTAGTCAAAAAGAGGAGAGTGTATAGGGACGAGACCGTAAGTTTGACATCGGGCCCTCTCTCGCGTTGCGATCGCCAAGCCAACTATTCTTCATTTTCAGGATTCTTTCACAGACTTCCGAAGGCTGATGCTATTTTACGCCAGGTAAGCACCGGCCAGAACCAAAGTGACCCGACGAAACTAAGGATGATGTGTCCGTCCGGTTCTGAGTCCCGGGCCCCCTCTTTCTAAGGTGTGCTCTGAAAAAAGCCTCCGGGGAATGAACCTCCCTTGGGTGCCAGGCTACCTGCCGCGTCCAAGTCCATGGTGAGTCGAGGTGTGATATATGAGGCTGAGATCGATGATCTATCCGGCTCGCACTTTCAAAAGGTCTCACCTCCTTCCATACAGATAATTGTGGTCTAAGGGCACAAGAAGAGACCTTTAATGATCCTGCGCGAGTCATCCTCAAAAGTTTGTTGGCCGTGGAACAGGTATATGTCGGGAGTTGTGTTCTGCTCGGATGGAACTTGGGATAAGAGCCCCTCACACTTCGTCTGGCCACTGGCTCCTCCCCCTACATTTTCGTCATCACTCTGTAGCCACATTACCTCCCACATCACACGCCAATGAGGTCTGGCGAGCTCAACTTCCATGCTTTGGTATGATTGCAAAATCTGAAGTCCGAGTACCGAATGCTGGTTCTAAGTGTTTGCTCTGTACGATCAGGACAGTGCCTTGACGGCATTTTTCACCGAATATTGAATCCAAGAGGTTACGGGTTATGCCTTGGCTGTGAGCGGTCTAAACCTAGATCCTATGCGCAAGTCCTCCAACTCAGGGTTCCCATTGGACCCTCTGGCCAGCATGTTGGGGGGAAACAGAGGTCGTCCTTGAAAGCCGCTCGCAGCTTAAGGGAGGATTCCCCTGATGCTAGTGAGACCCATCACTCTAATGTGACATTCCTGGGGATGGTAAGGAGAAACAAAAGGTCAGGGAAGAGCGCAGACCTTTTCCCAGTCCCCGCCGTTCTGAGAGAAAGACTGAGATCGGACAAAATCTCCAAGGCGACACAGCCCAAGCTTGACACCAATCCTACCACACTTCTTCAGGTCTAGAGGTACCACACCTTCGTTCAAGATCATCCGCACGTACTCCTCCCCTTCTCTTAACTTGGAGTCGTACACGAGGTTGGAGACGTGGCTTTGGGGGTGAAATTGGTGAGGACAGAAAAGCTTCTCCACAACCAAAGACGTTGAGAACGGGACGAGCTTTGAAGAGACAAACAAGTGGTTCTTAGGAGCTGGTCCATTGGGTGGGAGGGGTTCCGAGTCCTCGACAATGCCAAGCGCGGCTATCATGCGGACGATGCTATTGTCGGTCGAAAAGTCTGCGAACTTCACCACCGAGGAAAGGGATAAGTCCGAGCTAAATAAAACGCTCTTAAGTATTCGTGGAACACTCACGATGCTCGGTGAATTCGGGGGGAGAGGGAACGTTGTTGGGTCCGAGTCCAGAGTTGAATTGATCGCTCCCGCCACGCGGACTGGCTTCCCAGTCAACCGTGCAATTAGCTCGTTGACCCAGCCACTACCCTGTGCCTTGGCATAAGGTGACCCATACGACCCGCCGTAGTATTTCTGCAGTCAATGGAAGTCCTGATGAGCCGTCGGGAAATCTGGATAGAATTGATGAGCCGTACGCACCTCGAGGTCCCAGTAATACTCGTTATTCGCCCACTCTGTTTTGTCGAAGATACCGCACCAAGGGCTTGCCTGACCATTGTGGAACGCGGTGTCGAATCCGCAGAGGGCCATTAAAGCGTGAATGTCCGTCGCAGTTAGATCGAGGTCAGGTATGAAAGCGTTGAGACGTTTGGCAATAGGGGGAGCGTAGATGTTAAGCCATTGCATATTGGGCGCGTCCGGAGTGCGTTCTGGTGCGGCTTCGGCGGCAGCGCAGTTCCTGACGGCGAGGGTGTTGTTAATCGACTGCAAGACGAAGGCTGGTGAGCGACTTGATTCTGGCTTCGGGAGCTAGTGATTGTGCCTCACCGGGCCCGTTGGAATGATCACGTCTGGTAATTCAAGATCAGCGATCGGAAATGGGAAGGGCTTTCCTTTGAAACCGTGCTTGAACCACCGGGCAGACTCAAGCACTCGGTCTCTTGATGTCGAACGAATGAAGGTTCCACTTGAAGAAAGATGCCGGTAACGATCCGAGATGTACCTCCCGCTGGTATATGCTCTGGTCGAGGGGACAGTCAATATTAATCGGAGGCAACGTCAAGCGACCGGAACTGGAACTGAACATACTGCAGTCTCCCAAAATCAACGAGTGACTCTGTCCCGAGGGTGTAGGTATATTTCGATGCAAAGGCAAGGGGTGAGCGAGCCGCTGCTCGAGGACTCCGGGTCGCTGCTTCCTTAATCTTCCCTACCGCGGAGGCGATGTTGTCCCCCAAGCCGATTGTGGGGTATCGGGCAGCATGCCGTTGGAGCTGTTTGAAATTCGAGGTGAGTCTCGCATGTATACTCCTACGCTGATCACTTACTATGTTCACTTGAACTACCTTGCAGTCGTGGGGGAGGTCAGTCGGGATGTGCTCGTTCCCTCCAAAGGAGTGGACAGCATAGCGTGCGGAGTAAGGTCCAAGCTGCCGCAGCGCGTCAACGTTAGCGAGACAGATAATGGCCTATGATTCCACTTACATTTTGAGAAACGTAATCAGGCAGGTCGTACTGAGGCATTGAGGAAGATAGTCTTGTGATTTGTAGCGAAGTGCTAGCCGAGCTGGATGCCAACCATGAGACCCGGACTAGAAGAGCAGAGGCAATAATGACCATAAATAGTCTTCCCGAACGAGTGGACCAGATACATGGGTGCTTTAAAGAGGAAGAAGGGGTGAAAAGCCGGAGGTCCTGGCGGGAATTTTCCGTAAACGGTTCTCCATGGTCAAGGGGATAAAATTTGGGAGCCGGATCCAGTTTATCCGATAGACTTGGGTTGGTATTCATTATTTTCAGTAGCGTCTAGTTTCGTGGGGAGGATTGTAGAAGATACTCCGGCCTGTGCTGGCCGGAGAGAATGGTGATGTTTGCAGATTCGACCGGAAGAGTTCCGAAAACCCGGCGGGCAAAAACGCCGCTATCTCCGAAACATCCACGTGATCAAGCCTTCCCCGCTCGTTCCTCCCATGACGTATGCTCCACCCACCAGAAAACCTAGATCTCTGTATGTTGATACCCGTAAACCAAACGATATGGTTTCGTCATTCAAGTTCTATTCCACTTCTCGACAAGCTCCTCCAAGCGTGTTCGCCCAATGGGGCTGGCTTAGAAGTTAGGTGGCATGCTATTGTATGTGTATGAAATCAAAGGAGAAGAGCTTACAGAGAAAATTAGAGGACTAGGTGTAGTTCATAATCAGTCATGATGTTAATTGAACGGAGTACTAAGTCCTGGTCTGGATTCGAACGCGGTTGCAGGGGAGTTCACTGACCTCAGTGCTCGAGACCGCGAGTCAAGAGTCATCTTCATTACCAACTACGTCGCAGAGCTTGTTTTGCCTGAAGTTCGAGCCCGCTTGACCGACGTCCTGGACGGATGGCATGAAGCTGGCTTCCAAGCCGGGGCGTGCAATCCTTAGGACCCTGACTTGTCCCAAGAGCGCTAGGGAGCTAGGTCGAGACAAATCCCTCCTCACCCAAAATGATGGACCGTTTCTCCAATTTGCCGAGTCCGGCCAATACTCTTCACTCAGCGCGGAACGATTTCATCCCTTGCAATCACGGGCGTGCTCGCGGTACGCACCTTCCCTACAAAGTTAAATTTTCTTCCCGTGATTACGCCAGGGGAATCACATCGACAACCCTACCGTTAGTCTCTCCGACAAGGGCACGTTCATCTTGAACCATCGATTCAGAGAACTCGGAGGCGCTTAAACTCTTCCTCTACCTCACCGGGTTCGAATACCGAGGGTTTCGCCGAATCCCTTCCCCACTGCTTTCAGAGGGGGCAAGGAGGTGTCTTTCTTCTGCTTTCTTACCTTTTCATTTATATTCTCTTTGTTTCGCTTCGCTCAGCTCCAGCATACTTGGGAAGCCAAATAGGTCGTTTGACTTATTCAACCCCTCTCTCTACACAAGATACTCATCCGATAACACTCTTTCCTCATACGACCATTATACATCGGGCGTTTGGGCGCCCAAGCCATGGCCGTTTCGCCGAAGCCGTTAATTTAGAAATCACCGATCCAACTTTAACGGTTTCTTTGTGGGGCCGGATCATGTTTTATCTTAATCGTATGCGACACCTGACCGGGTAATGACTCAGTATTTAGAGTCTCCCGTAGCCCTGGTCCAGTTGGAACCCTCAACGAGAGAGTCGCGGACAACCCTTTGACAGGGTCCCGGATTCCAGTGATAATCCCGCAAACGGGGAGTGCGAGCTCAGGGGCTTTGGATGTTCTCCAACTTTCCATGGATTCATTTCTTCAAGGCGGAGGACTTGTGGGGCGTGGTTGCGGACGAAGAAACAATTTGCAGATTTAGCGACAGTCGGCGGTGCACGTGGCGTCCAGTGCCGCGCCCCAGACCGAAATATCAGGATGGAGGTTTTAAACTTTCTTCGTGTGCCAAGATGGTTCTCCGGGGTTTCAAGTGACGGAGATATTCTGAGACACTTACCCGTATTAGGTTATATTAATTTTTTTCCCTCAGTTTTTCCTGAGTGCCGGGGACTTAGGTGAACCAAAAAGCCCGCAAGAAGTCGCACATCCCGGTCTTCATATTCCCGCCATATGTATCGGATTTCTACAGACCAGGTTCAGCACACCGTTTTCCGACCGTCTCCGCCGTTTCTGGATGCCCAAGGTTACATCGAGCGCCAAGTGCGGTGCTAATTCCCGCGATGCTAGCACCGAACTGCTTTCAACTCCAAGGAAGGTACTCCCCTATTTAAGTGTCTAGCCCAGAAGACCTATCCCTATATTGAAAGCCCGGAGTAAGCGCTCTGTACTGAAAAGAGAGGGCTTTTACATAATGCCGCAAACTTCTTGGATGACCCCTTCGTTCCGAAGCAGTTCTCCGTGACTGAAACTGCTCTCATCAGATCGTAAAAGTCCGCCGATACCAGCATGCTCGAGAATATTTAACTTCCCATGTGAAGGATTTCGAATGGATGATCGAAAATGGTGACTCACATCCCGATTTGGGCGTCGCTGGATGATCCTCTTGCACCCCCCCATTCAAAAGGTCCCAATTATTACCATATAGAGAGTGTCGCTATATATGCGCACTAGGGCCGGGTGGATTTCATCCTGCTGGAGATGACCTAGCATAAAAGACCCCCGACGTTGTCTGGACTCGACAGCAAGCGACTACCCCCCTCATTATTTTCCTCTCTTCCCTTCCGTTGACGACTCTCTAAGCATCTTATCTCTTTTGCCACCTTCATATGAAAAACATTGAGTTGAATTTCCAGGCGCTGGTGAGGCTGCAGTATCTGGGGATTGGGTTTCCGAGTCCCTAATAATTCGTTCCTCTTCACAGGAGCAGTGCCTTGATAACGTCAAGCATTTAGCCATTGACCTCACCAAGCTGAAACCAGAGCATAAGTATGGGGAAAAGAGGGGGGGGATATGGAGACGTTAAGGTACACACTCTGGGGTTCGGGGCAGCCGCGAGACTGGTAGCGGCAAAGACTATCCGCTTCAAAGATCGAGATAACGAGTCTGAAAGGATCACTTTTGTCAGTGAAATAGCTCTATTAACTGAATTTGCTGCTGACTTGTACACAGCGCCTGGTTCGCGAGCTTGCCATCTGGGCAAAACTTCAGCATCCCAATATCCTTCCACTCCTTGGTTATCACCTTGGGAATAAGGCTATCCTCGTCTCCGAATACATGCCGAACGGCGACCTCAAGGACTATATAGAGAAAGAGAGTCCTAAACGGATGAAGCGACTTTCTCTGGTAAGCCTCGCTTTTAGTACCTTGAGTCGGAAGTTGCTCATCAACCCGTTCAAGATGATTGATGCGACCGAAGGTCTCCACTACCTTCATAGTCTGACACCCCCTGTGTGCCATGCTGACTTAAAAATGGTCCATTTTCTGTCTTTATTATTAACTTGACGGAGCTGACACTGTTCTCATCAGAGAAATATTCTAGTAAACGGGAAGCGACGAGCGGTGTTGGCCGATTTCGGTCTCTCAGTAGCCCTCAACGACCATCCCACTGGACTCTCAACCACAACCGGACTTAGGGGAACCCTTCGGTGTTATAGCCCGGAGCTTGTAAGGGATTCGAATCCAAAACACTCCTTGGCAAGTGATATATGGGCCCTGGGCTGTGTGCTGCTTGAGGTATGATTTCTCAAAGCTCGCGATCGTATATACCGACCCCCGATGCTTACACCGCTGAAATGAAGACCTTGACAGACGTAGCCCCGCACTCAGAGCTGAAACTGGAGCATTTAGTTGTATTAAAACTAGTGGAAAGGAAGCTACCAGCCAACGTCGATGAGCTATTTAGTCTTGGCCCAGAAATCAGCGAACTCCTGACCAGGTGCTGGAGTTTTTTCCCGGTCCAAAGGCCCTCCGCTCTTCAATGCTTGTGCTATATGCGATCGGCTGTGTGCCTCCAGAGCCCTGGCCCTGAGATGTGCAGGGACGAATCCCAGAATTCAGCCCCAAAGAAAACCTCTCTACTATTTCCAGCTCGCCCCAGTACGAAAGGCCCGCCGCGCATTAATCCTCCGAAACGTTCAAGGAACTACTCATTTGTTTTCGGGGCGCCCTTCCCGCCGGTGGGGAAGGTCACACCGCGCCCTCTCGCAGAGCCTGCAGCATACGTGGATTCCAAAGCCCAAATACCGAGAATAGCATGGACACCTCCATCTGTACCAGTGACTGAAGTGGGAAGAGAAGCTTGCCACGTCTCTCAATCCATGGCACAAGTGATGGACGAGATGGGTAGGGAGGAACCAGTGTACATGTTTGCGGGGACTGATATAACAGACATGGAGTTTGTAAGTCAAGAATTTCATTTGGGCCGTCCTGTCTCGCTCTGACATTCTTCATGGACACGACAGAGAGTGGAACTGGGCCAGCGAAAGTAAGGATGCTCTCCGAGTCTTCTAAATCGTATGAATGTCTAAGCCTTGCCCCAGCCTGCCAGTTGTACAAGCCCGACCAATCAAATTTGCTGGCGGAGTGCATCCAGACCAGCGCGACGATGTTCAATTGTGGAATACGGCTTGGCGTTGGCTCCCAAAGCTCCCCCAAATGCCAAAGCGAGGCATACCGCTAGGGCCAATCCTTCCTGTTGCTTCGAGTTGGCAGCCAGAGGGTCTGGTTTACCAACCCGACGACCCCCAGCTTCATCGCCAAGGTGGTATTTTCCGGCCTAGAAAGCGATTATTTAGTGATGTCACCGACGTTCCTGAAGAGGCTGAGAGGAAGAAACCCCGTCTGTAAGGCAAGCCAATTACCGTTGAGAGGAGCTTGTCGCATTCCAGGAATAGGCATATAGCTTACAGCTTAGGTTCCGAGCTGCATACCGTCTTGTACATACAGGCTTCAGTTCGGCTTTGCCGTAACCGCCCTTGCTTCTATGCCATGTAATACGAAGAGAATTTCAGAAACCCCGAAACTAACTCTGTTATATACCTCCATTTGCGGAATGCCCATGAGAATAGGCTACAAAGAATGAAAAGCGAGTCAGTGAATGGGTGTATGCAAATTACGGAAATTTCTAGTTTCACAGCATTATAACAGGAAACAGACAAAGCAGATGCAGCGGATGGGGGCTAACCGTGGACCTGATATCGGAGAAGTAACGGCTTTCTGTCCGAGCGCCTCACGTGACCTTGTGGCGAGCCCTTCTTGCGCACCTAATGCCACCAGCTCCCTCACCAGACACTGCTCTCAAGGCAATCCTTCCTCTCATCGCCCAAGGTGACGCATACTCCGCTCACCAGAAGGCCCGGACCTTTATATCTCGATACACGAAAGCCAAGCAATATGATGTCGCCATTCAAGTCCTGTTCCAGTCCGCCCGCGAACTCTTGAAAGCTGGTCAACCTGGCAGCGGGACTGATTTGGGTGGGATGTTGCTGGACGTATATGAAACTAAAGGAGAGGCGCTCACGGAGGAAAGCAGAGGTGCGATTTGCTGCAAGTCGTGATTTCAACTGAACAGGGCCCTGAGTCCTGGTCTGGATTCGAATGGCGTTGTAGGCCGCCTCACCCAGCTCATCGCCCTTACTGGGCCGGAAGGCGCGTGGAGAGACACACTAATCAGCAAATCCGTGGCGTGCGTCCTGTTTTTTTTGGGTAGTCAGGCCGGCTCGGTTAACGTCCTGATCGTATTAATATTGTTTGCAGTTGGACCGCCAAAGCCGGGGAGTGTCCCGCCGGAGACCCTGACTTGCACCAATACATTGGCGAGCTCTTTTACAAAGGTCGGGG
>WSTY01000921.1:0-13546 GCA_019633465.1 Tulasnella sp. 417 | reverse complement strand
TCGAGTGTGGACTGGTGGTAGTGCTGGACTACTTAGTCACTCTGGGCCCATAACCTGTAGAACGACACACTGAGAGTTGCTTTAGTACAACGTAGCTGATGTATTCATATAGGAATAATAGTAGTAAAAGACAATAAACGTTACCTGAGAGTTGCTTTAGTACAACGTAGCTAAAGAACTCTCAAGACCAAAACAAACACTACTTAAAGAGGTACGGACAAACACGTACAAATTATCTACTTTACACAACAAGGCTGACGCGTCGAATGAGTAAGAGAAACATGGGATACATGAGGGGATGAGTAAGGAGTGTGTGGTGAAGGTGAGGCGGCGATGCGATCGAGGGCGAAAATTATGGGGACACGGGGTAGTTGTGGGAATGTGGGTGGATCCCGGGTTTGACATATTGACCTTTGTTGTGACATGTGGTGAGGTCATCACAGTTGGGGGGTGGGTGTGTATGGAGCATGTACTGGCGGACCAGCTCTGCATCTGCAGGATCTTCCGGTATCTCAGCGGATATTATGGAGTCAATGTCTTCCGGAGTGACGCATGCAGTTTCGTATTTGACCAAAATATGGACATGGAATTCGACAGTGTGCATGACGTATATTGGTTTCCCAGTTGAGGCAAACATTGAGTTCAGGAGTGAAAGTAGTTGGGACAGCTTCTGCTTGAAGACTCGAGCTACGACAACTGGTCGATCAGCAAAGGTCTGACCAGGTCTAGGCTGCTCCTTGATCTCCTCCCACATTGGGTTGCACCTGACGGTGATGAAGAAAGTTGGAACACCCAGAGATGCAGCAACTGCGAGGGCATCTGCAACATGTTCTGATGCCCAGGCACATGAGCCGAGGAAGGAGGCGGGAAGGAACACATTCTCATTATCTTCAATGAACTCCTCTCCCATTAGCTCCGCATCCAGCTGGCGAAGGCGGCGCTGGTTCACCCGGATGTGGTTCAAGCGGCTCTCCAGCTCACGTGTCCACATGTCAACAACGTACTTGTTTGTAAGCCTTCCAAAGATGTCGAATCGCGGCTCGCGCAAGAGCCGAGCGCGGACATGCCAGATGAGTGATGTGGGGGCATCAAGGTCGTCCCAATGTTCATCTCTGAGCCCATGTCCAGCGAGACCCCGACCAAGTGTACCACGGGGAAAGAGAAGAGGATAAGCGAGTGGCTCCCAAAGCTGACTGACAGTGGGGATGCTCTGATTCCGACCATCTCGGCAGGAGACCACCAGTTGTCGTGCGCCTGCCTCTCCTTCAGCAGTGTTGTCATACACCATGATAGCCGCAATCTCAGCAACTCCAGAATCTCGAATGGAAATATGGGCATGAGGGAATTGCTGGGGGGCATGAGTGGAGAGGAATCGGAGACGCTGGGCAAGTGGGTTGACATTGAGGAGAGCCTCAGCGACGGCGGCTGTCCAAGCGGCAGGAAGCGATGCAATCCAGTCTCCAAACGGTGCATTTTCCCCCAGATATCCATCATAAAGCAACCAGCGAATGCCAGAGTTCATGTGATTTGGACGAATGCGATGGTAGAGACGGCCTTGGACAGCAAAGAACCCTTGAGGACCAGCAAGTGTGGGGAACTCGGCAGTGGACTCGAGAGCGGCAAAGGAATAGAGAAGATTGAGGACACAGGACGCTGGCGATATGTCTTGAGAGTTGAGGAAGACCGCAAATTCAGCAGGAAGGGGGGGGGGAGCAGGTACGTCGTTGAGGCGGGAGCCATTTGGACCACAGCAGAAGCCAGCATCTTCATCTGTCAGCAGGGCAAGACCGCAGTGGGCACAATGACGCTCGCCCCATCTCAAGTGCTGACATCGCAGTGGTCGCAAGATCCAGGTGCGGCGGTTTTCTTCTGGCATATGTTACAACACTATTGCGGTGAAGCAAGTAGTCAGTAACTCATCAACGGTCCATAAGAGCTCTGGAGTCATACCAAATGAAGTGGGGATGTGGACTTTTGAGGAACTCCAAAGTCGACCAGCAGAGAACAAATGGCAGGAGCACTGTAACGCAGACCAATAGATAAGTCCAGATCAACCTAGCGATAAATGAAAGATAATAGAAACAGACACACACCACACAATACAGGCAAAAGGTGAGGGTTAAGAGCTTCTGAGTGGAAAAGTGGGATGGGATGGAGGGGTGACAGAAAATAAGCAGGATTTTGCAACATTTATGTTACCAACCAACCAAAGACTTGAGTGGGGATACACAGGGATCATGAGCGAGCAAGCAGAGGCAGTGAGCACATCATATCAATGAATTTGAGCGATGGTATCCGCAGAGCTGAGTAAAATACTTGGAGGCGAGCAAACACAACATTCAGACTCAGCGTGGGTTTGAGGTTAGTGGGTCATACACATGGGATAAAGCGGGTTTCCGTGTATTCCAAATAACTATCAGCTCAGGCCAGAATCGGAGCTCATTCTGAAATGGGGAAAACCAGAAATATGAATAATGGTTGATAAACAAAGGGCATCGTGGTGCTTTGAAGGTCAGGACCTCAGATCACATACGTATTGAAGCATCAGTGGTATAGAAGTACTGTAGTAGTCATGCGAGGGAGTCATCGCTAAAAGTCTCATCCTAATTAGAGATCGATTGCTTCAGGGAAGTAAGGTTTCTAGATGAGAAAGGGAACAGGCGAGGGTTCAAAGGTCGGGAAGGCGAAGTGGCGTGAAGATCCCAAGCGCTAATCGCTGAAGTATTTTTGAATAGAGGCAATTCAGATGGCAATAATAAGGTCAGCAGGGACGCGGAACGCAATGATTCATCGACATATGAGATAGAAACAAATTTATTAACAGCATTGCAAACAAAGGAGCAGCAAGCGATATGACATGAGATTAGGGTAAAGAGGAGGAGCAACAAAGATGATCAGTCAAACATATGGCAAAGAAGAAGCAAAGTGGGGAAGAAGGGATCAGAAACGTTAACGTCGATGTTTCCACCCGGTTTGGAAGGTGCAGGGGGTTCTTCCTGTTCACTGGGAGTTTCAGCAGTGGCTTCGTTAGAGCTAGTGGTGGGCGCAGGTGGGGGGGAGTTGGTAGTAGCCAATGCTGAAGATAAAGTTCGGAGGGAGGAGCCCTGTGCAGCAGCACCGTATTTGCGTTTTTTGGTCGGAGAATTCGAAGTGGAAGTGGAAGCAGAAGGGGTTGCAGGAGCACCAGGGCCAAGAGCGAGGCTAATATGCTCAATTGTGACCTCGAGATTACCATCCTCTCGAACAGCGGAGAGGGGACCAACAATCTGGACAACGGAGCTCTTGGCAGGGTTGGGAGGGTCTTTGCTTGTCCAGCGAGCATTTGAGCCATCGAAGTGGCCGCTGCACAAAAGACATGGAATGAGAGACAATGAATACGCAAAGCTGGGGCTTCCACTCACTGGATAGTAGAAGTGCGCACTTCATCGTGGACCCAGTCCGCCGCAAGGAGCTGGAACGATTTGCTTTTCTTGTCCGGCATTACGATGAGTTTGGATGCAACTGAACCGATAGCCCAGACCCAACGGACCACATTATCAGGGGTAATGTCGTCGTAATCCTCGCTTGAGGGTCACCAGGATGGGGCTCAATACTGATGGCCTCGAGGTGAAACTTAGCATTGTCTTCGCCAAGGTTGCCTGACACTCGGCAAAGCTTTGTGATCACGAACGCCACAGTTCCATCCGGAATAAGGGGACGACCAGTCATCGCATAGTCCCTGAGACCAGCTTTGACGGAAGTTCCATTGGCCAGTTGTATGTACATGGTGCAGTGAATATGAGACGTGGAACGTTTAGTGGAAGGGTTCGTGCTGGTGACCCGCTCAGAAGCGAAGAGACCAAGGTTGCCGACGAGAATGAGAGGACATCAAAGTTGGTATAGGAGGGGAGGTGGGACAAAAATATACAGGATGGGGCCTCTTGATAAGCACAGACACGCAGGGTATAAAAGCTTCTTAGTGAGGCCAAAGCGCAGAGCGATGGTGGGTCAAGGCAGCCATCAGAAAAAATACACAATCTCCTTGAGTTGAAAGTCGCAAATTGCACAACAACATCAAGTCAAAAGTCAAAATGGCAAGGCAGGTGGCGCAGGGTAGCAGGGTATGACGTCACAATTCAATGGCAGCACAAAAGAGGGCAATCGGTACGCAAGCAGAGCACATGAGTAAACAGGGAGAGCACATGAGTAAACAAGGAGAGCACATGAGCAAGGCACTGTCAAATTTAATGATAAACAGACAGAACATGTGAGTAAGTCATTGTCAAGCCAAGTGGGCCATATTCTTACTGGCCGTGGGTTCAATTTGACCACTTCTTCAACCAAGAACCCATGCTTTCGGAAGTGAGGGTCTCACGATCGCAGGTTGAATGAAGCGACGAAGGGATAGAGATGGTTATGATATATGGGGCATTGCTCCCAATAACCTAAATAAATGAGCGGCTCAGTATTTCATATGGAAATCAGCAGGAGATTATTGCAGACAATAGAGAGAGTCAGCGCCAAGCCTCCTCAATGTTGGTGTTCAACACCAATAACACAAACAATGATGGGCTGATTATTTGGGGGCATGGTCAAGAGATGAATGTAGGTCTGTGGTGGTTCTGCAGTGGAGAAAAGAGAGGAGAAGCGATGAAGCGACCCACAGTGACACTTTATGCTCAAAGAAGCCAGGGCACACGATTGGGAGGTCAAAGCGGAGGGCGAAAAAACCACAGCTGAGGTAACTATGAGCAGATGATGCAAATCGTTCAACGCCAAGGGTGAGCTCACACTATCACATGAGAGTCGGCAAGGCACACCGGCATCAAAGTGGACCGGCAGTGAGGGATAGGGCCAAGCTCAAAAGAGGCTTGAGTGCAAGGAAGGACACACTCAGCAGCACTGTACGGCGGAGAAGAGGAGTAACGGTCAAACAGAGGGAGATCAGTTGTTAGGCTAGCAAAGTACATAAGAAAAACACAGGAAAACGGTCGTCAGGGTAAGTCGGGGATATTCTTAACTATATGGGTGATCTCAGTCTGATCATCAAATCGCTCCACATGTAAACTTGGACATAGAAAAAATGAACTTTGACTGCCCCCAAAAAGTCTGGATGCCCTAACTGCTCCCAGAGGTGAGATATTCCTCGTGCGGTGTGGGGGAGTGGGCACGTGTCAGGGAAGGGATAAAACCAATCGTGGTAAAGTTTGGGGAAAAGTGCTGTAATGTGTATATATATAAATGAACATTTGTTTGCTATGTATTGGAAAGGTTGCAGGGAGGGGTTCTCTGAAAGGGGGTCACTCATTAGCATAAGCCCTTCACACCCCCCAATCCTGCTCATCCCACATGACACTCAAACACCCCATTAAGTCTATCTCAATAATAGATGAACTTTAATTTAGCATTATTCTATCTAGTAATCACACCATTGTTCTCCCCTGAGGAAGGCTAACATTCTGACATGCAATTTCTCTGAACAAGTACCAATCCAAGTACTACCTGTGTACTTTAGTATAGACTAGCTACATCAGGATTATTACAATTGTCCTCCTTCTATGGACCAAGTCAATTAATCACCCTGACCCTGTACTTCAATTGATACAAAAAATACTCCATCCTCCTACTACTTAGCTATGACTTGTTACATATCCCTGGTGTTGAGTTCAGGGATCTCACAGTGTGTTCAATAATGTGCATCTACTGATAAGATATGGCCATGCCTTGGTGCGGGTTACCCATAACCACTTTTGGAGTGTTCACTGCAAGCCAGGTCGAAAACAAAAATACTACATTTCACACAACCCAATTCCACTCTTCACAACAGGGGTACAGGTTGAAATCAAGCAAGATTCAGTACAATGACTCTAAATATACAGTATAAGTACTTCAGGTAGCCTTGTTCCGAGCATGTTGTGCAATTGCAGAGGCTGTGTCACGAGACCGCGAGAATCGCTGCCAGCGACCTCACGCCTGCCCCCTGCCCCCCCCGTCAGTACTGTCGCTAGAATAGATAATGTTTCTTTTCTTCTTTTCTCCTTTTTCTGCATGTCTTTCTCTCGTCCTGTTGTACGGCTGGTAGTTAGATGTTAATTAGAATTCACGAAGTGCCTCCACCGCGAGCTTACCGTATTTGGGAAACCGGCATGACAGTGCCAGAAGATTCGCGAGAATTCGACGAAGCTCCATGTCAAGCTCGACAAATCACTATTAGAAACAATATTCCATTAATAGTTTGCTTACCTTAACGATGGAATTGGCCCTTTGCCCGGATTTGGTAGTTAGCGTGTGGGTCACGTGATTGCAATCAGCGGTTTGCCGAGCCTCGCGAACCACAAGCAAAGGCGCGTTGTTCCTCAAGGAACATATGCGAACATTGTAGATATCACTAGATTACTATAGAAAGTAGCTAGAAAACGTATAAATACGGGGCCAGCACGACCTTATTGTCGGTCGTCCCCTTTTTACCCTCTTATTTCGATATTGCCCCTTGCGCGCATACAATCCCGCCTGTCTAGCATGATACTCAGACCTAATTCCGCCCGTTCTGCGTGACACTCGAACAATAATCCCGCTGAGTTCAGCGTGATACTCGAACGACCCGCCTATCTTATCGCGTTAGATAAGATAACCTCACGTGATTTCCTAATTCGAAAATCGCGACGTCACGTTCCTTCGAGACACGCAACACACCCCCTTATCCGCCGATTACCTAGTTAGTGACACGCGAATCTAGTATTGGATACTACTATCTAAACACTTTGCTACATAATTAAGTAATTGCGCGAGTCTTATCGCTCACAACCCCTCCCTCGCGATCAGTTTCCCTCGCGCGCGCGAAACGCCACAACGCGTTCCTGCACCTCTCCGTGCCCCCCCACTTCTTGACTCAAATACCCCTCGTTCCCATACTTTTCTTCCTTCGTTCCGACAGTAAATCAGGTACAAACTAGATTCATTTATCTACTAACTACTTTACAGGTTCTAACTAATTCGACACGTAGCCCGCGTGCCGAGTAGAAGTTCGCACAGTCAGTTTTACCTTTCACGCACAGCTAACAGACACTTAACAGGCTGATCTCTTCAGGTCTCTGGGTGTGACATACTTGAGTGGCTGCAGGATCTCAACCCATGTTAATGGGAATGGCTGGAGTACTCATACCTCTGACACCAATGCATGAGAGGAAGTGATCTTGCTGCATGGGAGATCGTGGGTAGCCCTTGTCTCAATAGGCTAGCCATGCACTCATGTTCAGGCACCTTCAAATACTAGTTATTATGCTACATATATGGCTCCGCAGTATGTCTCTCGATTGCCTGTTGATGGATTCAGCACTCATTTCATACAACCTGCCCATGATGTGATGTGCAGGCAGTTTCTCACCTATGGCAACGTTGAGGTGTGGGCTATTATCCCCACAGAGGTTTTGGACATGTCCTAGGCCATTGGCCAGTACCAACAACCCGGAGGATGGTTTCAGACATGGTCCTGGACCGGTTATGGACAGGGGCCTGCTTACATGCTCTATATGTCATATGGCTTACCAAATCTAAACTGGTAGTCTTTGGAAAGGGTTCATTAGTGAAAAATACAACATTGGAGCACAATACATACCTATCTTCCCTTAGAAATCGAAAATATACTGCATCCCAAAAGTTCATCTGGCCATGCATCCACCCCAGCCACACTTGAACCACATAGGTAAAAAGACACTTGCTTCATTTTGGCTAGTCCTGGATAGGCCAACCTCTTACCAGGTGGTCCAAGACCAGTCCTGGACATGTCCGAAACTATTCAGTCCAGGAACGCTCAGTATTTCCCTGCACCCCACCATTGGCAAGAGGTTCAACACAGTGCACCAATGGCCCCTAACACCAAAAATGACAGACTGGATCATAACCAGAGTCAATTACATGTGCAACATCTACTATAACTCTCAGATTCACACTCACCCAGGTGTGAAGGCACAAAGGAGAAACAGAAGACAAAGGCACTATGGGCAAAATAAGGCGAGACACTGCATAGTCAATTGACAACTAAAAGCAAGTGAAAGGCGCAAATAAGATGCCCAAAAGGAGTAGTAAAATCAGGGGATGGAACATGAGGGGAGAGCGGAAGCTGACGAGAAAGACACATGACAGCAAAGACCAGGGTGACAAAAGCAGAATTAGTCAAAGGATGACATGAACGACGTTAGTAATGAATGGTTCCTGGTGCCTGCAAACTAATTCCACTGGTAAGACCCATAAACTGTCGATTCGGTTATGGGAACTAACCCTAACAGCTGGGTTTCAGGCAGTTCCTCAAAGCTGCCTGCTAGAGAAGAGTTTAAGGGACTCACTTCTCTGTGATTTGATCCCCCCTCATTGCATGAGGCCAAGTTATGCATTATATTCCTAAGCACCAAGTCTACATCCCACCTATTTCAGAGTGTGCATTATGACCTATTGGCAATATAGAGGATGCATTGTATTTTGATTGTTGCACACTCACATGCTGATACATTGGCAAACAAAAGCCTAAAGACACATCGGGTACAACATCTCTTTCCCTTGCACTATGAGAGCACCACTCAACTGGAATGATGGGTCAGGAGCCGCATTGGGTCCAGCTGTGACAATCCCTCATGTAGTTGGGTGCCTGTGCCTGCTACTGACAACCCTAATGACAAGCAGAGCAGTCTTGCTGCCACTGCATGGGTTAGTATGAGTACGCATAAAAATAGTGAGTGGCGACACTTCAGAATCGCTCGGTGTAGGGCGAAGTGATTGTAGCGGCTGGACGGGGCCAAACAATGTGACGAGTGACATCAAAACAATGTGACGAGTGACATCACGTGGATCTGAGTGGCTTGGTTTTGGTTCGCGGCTGTATAAATGGCTCATGCCCCTTCCCCCGATGAACCTTCATCCCCCCTCTCTCCAGTTCAGTCTTTTACCTCGAGGTTGAACGTCTCAATTCTGCATAACATCCTAGCCCGTCACCTATCTCTCACATCCACAACTAAGACCCCGTCGCCCTCAGTTCCCGCCCTCAGTCATATCCGCGATCCGCCCCGTTTGCAGCTCTTAATAGCACTCACGTGTGTTACATGGACCGGATTATTACGGGTAATGCTGCGGCAGAGATAGGTGGTGTTTCTGATGAGGCACCTGCTTCACACAGCCCTGCGGTTGAGAGGTCGGCACCCCCGCTGTGTCTCCAAACCGTCGAATCTAATGTCTTCGCGACCTCTGTAGCTACTCAACCACACGAAGTACATCTACATACTACCAACGCCTCCTTGAACGTGTAGAACATCTCCCAAACGTCCTGTTCCTTTTGATAGGTATCCCACCTAGTATCATCTCCCTCCGAACAATTCGGTGAGCGCATCGTAGCTCCCGAGTGGGCTCCCACTGACCTGGCCCATAGGTTAACTGCACTCTTCACCCTTACCCTATACCATATCGCTTGTACTGCCTCGTTCCTGGGTGTTGCTGTGGCGACCATCCTTTTTTATGCAGGTGAACACCGAGCTTCTTTTGTTACTTTCATAGTAAGTGGGTTGATGATAAGAATGTGAGAGCTGTTTATTCGCTTTTTGCCACGTGTTTTCTTTCTGCTAATTCGATTGACAGTTTACTTTACTTGAACAAATGTCGGGGCGCGGTCCGTGACTTCTTACCGTGGTTCTTCCTCGTCGATTACAAGACAGAATGCGCATTCATAGGTAAATAGCGTTTCCTTTTTCGCTTTGTACCTCGGGTTGATGATGTGTTTACCAGGCATAGTTCTTGTCCAACTAGGTAGGGATTGAGCCGGTTCGGGATGCAAGGATATGCTGATCATTTGCGGCCCCCTCCAGGAGTAGCACATGCTTTGCCCATCATTTTTTTCAACGTCATCGATAGGGAGCACAATGCTAGAGAGCGAATTGTTGCCCGTGTCCTAACGCTAGAAATTTTCGCCGGTATACTTACGACTTATTGGTGCTTGTCGGAGCACATTCCAACGGCCTGTCTTGAACCTATCTCTACACTTGTTAGGGAGCAAATCCACGTTCTCACGCCTCGTATTGCTATGTTGATTTGTGTTTATCCGATGGGAAACTATGAGCAGGTATGTTCAACCTTCCCTTGCACGCGAAGTTTGAGTAACAGAAATATGTTGTATATGTATAGGATCGAGGCCCTGCCTGGAGCCTTGTGCTGGTTCCGTTAGGGTCGTACCTTGTATCGTTTCTGATTTACGCGCTTGTAAGTAAGTTGGCCATATGCCGACGCGAGCGCTAACAACGTGTCTTGCGTTCCAGCTATCTTTGCTTGGGAACATCCTGAGCACCGGAGCTCGAGACATAGGAAACCACGCAAGTCATTCTGAAATTCAGAATTACGTGTAGTAGATATATGGATAGTTTGTTATTATTCTTCGGAGTACCGATTCGAAACTACTCTGGAACCGTAAGCTGCTCGTGTCGCCTTAGAATCCAGCATCTCATGTAACCCAGATGGACACGGAATTTCAGGCGACTATTGGTGCCGACTCGCCTTTCAACCGTCAATTATTTCGAAATCCACGCATCGCGTGCTCTTTAGCAGGGGCAGACAAATTGGCCAGAAGATTGGCGTGGGACTAGTATTATGAGATCGATTGTTGTGGCACGGGATATCCCTTATACAGTTCGTGCCAAGTACTGCTGGCCGCTTGCTTCCCTAAAAGGATGCCACAAGAATACTCATCTCCAGGTTCACCATCATTCTATTGTTCTCGCTTTCTCAAGGTCGATATCAATGTCGCGGTCCCCTGCATTGACTGATATGCATGATTTCGACATTCGAATCTAGACTGGAGGCGTCACAGCGCCACATCCGATCAGAAACACAACTAGACAAAGGCTCCAACCCATTCAGTACTATAACACACACTCACGATGTCCCATTAGGACTTGAACCTCGAAAAACAGCGCTCGGCTCTAACACGGGGCGGAATCCCGCTCGACTTCCGGGTCGACACACTGCAATTGCCACCCACTCACGCGCTGTACAACCACAGTGGCATTTTGTTCAGGGAGCCCAAGCTGATCGCCATCACGCTTTCCATGAGCGTAAGTCCGCCTCCGTTTGACCTGTTATTTGACTTGTTTTGAATTTCTCCCAGTTCGTCAATGACTGCATCCTCTTCTTCTTCGAAGCTTACCCCATCGTCTTCACGATCGGACACCACCTCAATGCCGGCGAAAACGGGTTGATGTTCATCCCACTCTTCTCCGGAGGCGTCCTCGGCGTCATCATCGTAAGTCCCCCTCCTCTTCCGCTCTTTCTATCTCTCTCGAGTCTAACCTCCCTATTTTCCTCTCCTTAGTACCTCATCTCCTTCAACCACTTGTAAGAAGCCCAAATCCCTAAATACGCTCCCTGGGTGGTACCCCCAGAACACCGCTTCCTGCCAGCGTTACCACGGCGGTCCACTCCTGATGACCTCGTTCCTGTGGTTCGGATGGACCAGCTACACCAGCACCTCCCTCTGGGCGCCTTTGATGAGCGGCTGTTCATGGGTCTCAGCGTGGTGTTCATCTTCGTACGTCCACTCTTCCCTCTTCCCCCTCCGAAGTTGTACTGACCCACCCCACCCTCTTACTCTTACGGATCGCCTTGTACCACGACATCATCTACGCGTACCTGATGGTCGCCGCCTCGGCACTCGCTACCAGCACAGTCGTCCGATCGGCATCCCAATAATACGCGGACCTACCAAGGTCGCGCAGTCGAGCCTCAAGTCTAGTAAACCTGCAGAGCCGGTGCTATTTCACTCCCCATCATGCGCTTGGACGCTCTGAAACCATGAAGCCAAAAGATGGTTCGGCCCCCTGCATCGCGGACTCTCTCCCATACACTCGAGGGCGAGTCCAGTTCTCCACCGTTTGCTTTCTCAACATGCGGAGGATAGGGTGTACAGACGGGCGAATTCCATGACATTCCAACTGTACGTCGATACTTTGTCGGATTAAACTATGTGGAAGGTGGCTGCATCCGCCGGTAGGTCGATTGACGCCGCGGCATAAGATTTGGAAGCTGGTGGTTGGTTATAGTGGTTCCTCCGATGATCACGAGATGGAAGCGACCGTTGCCGTTTTCATCTTCTCACCGGCTTGGTGAACCTCTCTAGACTAGAATGGCTCTGCTATATAAGAGCGTGACCGCTCTCGGAGGCGGTCCAACAACCCTTAGCCGTCCTTCCGTACACTCGCCTCTCAGGTTCTCAACATGAAAATCTCCACTCATCCCTCAATTTCATCCCTGCTTTCATCTCTGCCGCCGCAGTTCCCAGAAATGAGACTCAGCTGAGCAAACGAGGTGGCGAAATCAACTACCTTGCCGACTGCCGACGGTTGGATTGGGACGCCAATCCCACCGGGGATTACCCTGCGTCGTATATGGCGTGGTATGCGAATGGGGACAATCCTAAACCGGGAGCGTCCCGACTCTCTTTCTAGCGAATACAGGGACTGGGCAGCTGATGGTAAGCTTGGACACTTCACACAAGCGCCCTCCAAGTTACTAAGGTTTCGCGTCCGCTTTGACAGGCAGCTGGCTCAACTGGGAGGGCGGGCAGCAGAATATCTATTTCCCTGGCTCCGGGGTTACGGTTCAGACGCATATTGACTGGGATGCTCGCGGTCGAAGCTTTACCTCCGGGGCTGGGTGGATACAACGCACTTCCGACTGGAAGGTCTTCAATTGCTATAGGGTGCGTTTTCGAATTCTGTTAACAATCAGAATGGATTAGTACTGACAAAGCTGGCGGCAAATCTAGGATAACGACCGTCCACTTTTCTCCTGGGACCCACCGGTTCCTGATGGGACTAGTCTCAGTATCTTATGTTGGTCCGTATACTGGTGTAGTAATGACACGTGCTGTGATGTGAGCTCAGGCCACTGGCGGATCATTCATGCGATGCCGGTGCCCAGCTTTGAGGCTTGGAATCAAAAGCTTTCATTAATCTGTACCGCACGGGACTGAACATCTTGGCCCGATTACGCCCTATGTGTCTGGTGATTACTCTTGATGGGAGAAAGAAGATAAATTACGTGGCATCTCTATTGGGCGTTTCCTTGGCGTGGACCCGTCCTGTGCACGTTAGCGGCGTAACGGCTGAATGTGAGAGGCCCGCGGCTGGCCGCGTCGATGATTGTCCGACAATACGAATACGACTAAACCCCATACATATGCTTCTGGTACCGCTTCGGGATCTACCCACGATCACCGAGCCCAGAGGGCCCCTCCCGTTCTGCCTGTATAAGTTGGCGAGTCTGAAGCCGTTTCCCCAACCTTAGCATCGGTTGGATCTCTCACCTGTCTCTGGGTCTTCACCACAACTCCTCTCTTTACCATGAAGCTCTCCGCTCTTTACCTTACCTCCTTCGCTTTGTTCCCTTCTCTCGCTGTTGCTGGCGCCGTTCCCAACATGGGTCCCCGCAACGAAACCCTCAACAAGCGCGGCGGCGAAATCAACTACCTCGCCAACTGCGTAATGTACCAGAACACGTTCACCCCAGGAGCCAGCTATCACGTTTCCCATATGGC
>WSTY01000920.1:0-13551 GCA_019633465.1 Tulasnella sp. 417 | reverse complement strand
TCCTCGGCTACGGGGATTCACTGGCAGGTCGCCCAGGCCACTACCCTCGTCGACATCGAATTCTTTATGAGCCAGGCCAGCAACACGGCTCATCAAGGTCTCTGGATGGAAAACGGGTCTGGTGGCTTCATGTCCGACCTGGTAAGCTGCGCTTTTGATCGTTGTTTTTACCCGGACACGAATCGGGTTCTTAATGTACCTCTCGGCGCGACAGACCTTTTGGGGCGGCAAGTACGGTATGTGGGTCGGCAACCAGCAGTTTACGGTTAAGAACATCAAGATTCGCAACTGCCAGATCGGAGTTTGTACGTCGAAAATGTTAATATATCTCCTAGGCGGGACTGTTCTAATCCTATTGACAACAGACATGAACTGGAACTGGGGATGGACCTTCCAAGGCGTGGACATTCTGAGTACCACAGTAAGTTCTCTCTTCCTCGCAGAATTGTTATTAAGGCTTCCTCAAGTTGCTGACTGAGATTGGCCCCTTGTCCAGATCGGCTTCGAAATCCGGACCGGTGGAGCCAACCAATCTAACCAGAGCGCCGGCTCCGAAGTCATCATCGACGCCAAAATCGAAGGGGTTGACACTTTCGTTCACAACACCGTTGCGTCCACCGGAAAGCTCGCTGGTTCACTGCTTCTTGACAACATTCGATTTATTGGGGTCGGAAAGGGCGTCTTGGATGGACCTACTAACGTCGTACTCGCTGGCGGAACCAGGACTGTTCGTCAATGGGCTCAGGGCAACAAGTATTGGGGAACCACCACCACTTCCACTTACGTCCAAGCTACTGTCACCGCTCCCACCAAGCCCACCGCCCTTCTCGACAGCAACGGATACATCTACTCCCGCAGCCGAACCGACTACCCCAACTACGCCGCTTCTCAATTCGCCTCTGTTAAGGTGGCTGGTGCCGTTGGAGATGGCGTCACCGACGATACGACGGCAATTCAAAACTTCATCAACAAGTACTGGGGCTGCAAGATCCTCTTCTTCGATGCCGGTACTTACTATGTGACCAACACCATCACTATCCCGACCGGAAGTATCGTTGTCGGAGAGGTCTGGACGACTGTTATTGGTCGGTATTAGCCTAGCATGTGCTAAGTGCGGCTGCTAATGCCTTGGACGTAGGTGGCGGATCTAACTTTAGCAACCAAAACAACCCAAGGCCCGTCATTAAAGGTATTTGCCCTCGATTGAAGTCCGCAGCTTAATCTTTTGCGCTAAACTATCTCAATTTTGCAGTCGGAAACGCTGGTGACAAGGGTGTCGTCGAAATTTCCGACATGGTCTTCTCTGCTCGCAGCGGCTCCGCCGGGTGGGTGACTACAGTCTCTGCAGAGACAAACCTATTTCACTGACGCTTTTCGGACAGTGCTGTTGTCGTTGAATGGAACGTAGCAGATGCTAGTGGACAAAAGGCAACCGCCGCGATGTGGGACGTCCACATCCGTCTTGGAGGTTTCACTGGCTCTGGAATGCAGACCGACAACTGCCTCAAGCAGACGGGCCATGCTGTCGCCCCTTGCACTGCTGCTCACACCGGTCTTCACATCACCAGTCAGGTATGTAGGAAGTCGGATGCACCGTGAAGGAACCTGACTGACCAAGGGTGTAATATAGGCCACCGGTTACTTCGAGGGTACCTGGGTTTGGACTGCCGACCACGACCTCGATCACACCGGCGAAGGACAGATCGACGTCTACAGTGGTCGCGGGATTGTCTCTGAAAGTGCCAAAGGACCCGTTTGGCTCATTGGAACCGCTTCTGAGCACCACGCTATCGTTCAGGTTCGTTATCGAGATCACACTCTTGAGAGAAATGTAAAAACTTACGTTCCCGTTCTCTCAGTATTCGTTCGTCAACTCCAAGAACGTCTATGCTGGCCTTATTCAAACTGAAACCCCTTACTACCAACCAAGCGTGAGTTCCACCCGCCTTTCCCCATTGAAGTGAAACCGTTGGGAACTGACGTCGACACACCCGTTTACAGCCTGGCGCACCTTCGCCTTTCACCCTCAGCACTACCTTCCACGATCCTACCTTCACCAACGGTCCCAACGCTTGGGCTCTGTATATCGCCAAATCTCAACAGATTTATGTCTATGGCGCTGGTCACTATTCGTTCTTCAGCGTACGCCTCCTTCGCCTCCCACCCGTTGTTTTTCTAGAAAAACTTACGCTGGATTTTGGCAGAGCTACGGTCAAGATTGCTTGACCACTTACACCTGCCAGACCTCAATCGTCAAAGTCAGCTCCGATTCCACAAACGTTTACATCTACGGCTTGTCCACCGTCGGCACTACTTACATGCTTAACGTCGACGGCACGGGCATCATTAAGCAGTCCGACAACAGAAACGGCTTCGCCTCGACTGTCACCGTCTGGACTTCGACCACATCGACCAGGAAGCGCATGCGTATTGAGGGAAGGAAGGCGGTGGCGTACGACAGCCTTGCTGCTGACATTAATATTGCTGCTTCCGCTCGAAGGTAAACGTGGTCCACCAATTCGTTTTACAATTCTTGTGCTTTTTGCAAAAATGTCAATGCAATCGTTTTGAGCTTCTTCGGTGCCACAAAGGTGCTTGTAATCCAGTGGGCTAATTTGGCAGCAC
The DNA here is from genome assembly GCA_019633465.1 of Tulasnella sp. 417. Taxonomy (NCBI): domain Eukaryota; kingdom Fungi; phylum Basidiomycota; class Agaricomycetes; order Cantharellales; family Tulasnellaceae; genus Tulasnella; species Tulasnella sp. 417. Next base: position 10,926 of record WSTY01000920.1, on the reverse strand, counting down.
AAGCACGTGGCTGTGGAAACGCAAATGTCTCAGTACGCGGGTTCCCTCTTTCAGATGTTCACCCAAAGGCGTCGACGCGCGCCAGAAAGGTGTCTGTCTGTCACAAGTACGTGGACCATTCCAGAGTTTCGTCGGAGGCTTGCAGGCAAGTATCAAGGCCTTTATCTGGGTGAGGATCCGGTAAGTCCCGATCCTCTTCCCTTGGTCGATCTATGACAGCTCCCGTTTGGTTTCAAGCTCCTGTATCATGTAGAATGATGAGTCTTCGAGTAGCCTGCCGGAAATGGGCAAAAGGGACCAGGCGGCTGTAACGAGAGGGGTACGTAAAGTGACGCAGCCCTTCTTCGCGGCTATCTCACCGACTTCCAGCAGACCACAAACACGCACATGATTGTTCTATCGAGATCTGACATGTTCAGGTCTCAGGAACACGGTGTAAACAACAGACTACTGACAATGAAAGAGTTCAGACAAAAACCATTGTAGCTGAGGGACGAACGGAGAAGAAGGCTCGCAGGGGGGACGTAGTCTACGTAAGCATAAAGGTTAAAGTAGATAGTGTGGGACTGGCTAAGATCCATTGGCCAACTGAGCAACAGCCTGAAAGTAAGGGACTCAGTAATCAGCGGGTCGCCTCTATGTCTTGTTGAATGAAAACTCACTTGGCCCGCAGATGTCGTCACGAATCCTAGAGACCTTTCCTAGGAGGCGGATGAGACCTTGTTTGTAGACCACCGGTTCGATCGTAAATCTTGAGGGCCTCCACGCAATATGACCTCAATTCAGCAAGACTCCCTTGCAGGAGGCATGTTCCCATCAGGCATCCCAAGGCCATTACTTCGCCCTCGTGGTCGGAAATACCGACGGAAATCCTACGTGCTTGAGCGAAACGCTCTGCGGCAATTTCCAGCCGTGTCTGGAGGGTGAATACTGTCCCAAGGCTTCGTAACGCGGATGCCTCGCCACGGCCATCACGGCCGCGAGAGAATAGGGCTCGGGAAAGGGAATAAGAGTCCTCGGCTTGCCTGTATCTGCTTTGAACAAGAAATCCTCTTCCCAGGTCGTGGAGAGCCGCCCCGCGACGAACATCAGCGCTCGTTTGCTGAGGTTTGGCGCCAACTTGGAGGGGCGCCGCCAAAGTCACGCTGTACTTTGATTGAGAGCTGAATATCTTTGCCAGGATGGCCAGAGGAGCGGCCTGAAGCCCGTCGTCGTTGAGTCGAATTCCTATGGAAAGACATTCGGTAAGACATTCCTCTTCTTGAAGATGGTTACTCCTGATTCGGTGGATTTGAGCGAGGAGGGGTAGCGTTCGGGCTCGGCTCAAGGATGAACTAGCGCGATTGTATTCTGAAAGAGCTCGGCAAAAGAATGTTTGGGCCTCTTCGTATTGACGGCGTTCACTCAAAAGGATTCCCAACGTTCGGAGGGAGTTCCCCCTGCCTAGAGTGTCGTCGAGGACAGAATAGATATCGTACGCTTCCATGGCATGTTTTTCCGCCTCCTGGTTCCTAGAGTCAGCGCGATAGATCTCGCCAAGACTGAACAACGCGTTCGCGGTGCCCTGGTCATTGCCAATGCGAGAGTGAATCTCGTGCGCTTCTCTCAACGCCTCCTCTGCCTCCCGATTCCTCGACTGATCGTGGTAGATCTCTCCGAGACCATGCAACGCATTAGCGGTACCCAGGTCATTACTTATGCGGGAGTGAATTTCGTGCGCTTCTCTGAACGCCTCCTCCGCCTCACGATACCTCGAGTGATCCCGGTAGATTGATCCGAGACCATACAAAGCATTCGCGGTACCCACGTCATTGCCGATGCGGGAGTGAATCTCGTGCGCTTCTCTGAACGCCTCCTCCGCCTCCCGATTCTTCGACTGATTGTGGTAGATCTCTCCGAGACCATCCAACGCATTCGCGGTACCCATGTCATTGCCAATGCGGGAGTAAATCCCGTGCGCTTCTCTCAACGCCTCCTCCGCCTCCCGATACCTCGAATGGGCACCGTAGATCACTCCGAGACCAATCAACGCATTCGCGGTACCCATGTCATTGCCGATGCGGGAGTGAATCTGGTGCGCTTCTCTGAATGCCTCCTCCGCCTCCCGATAGCCCGACTGAGCACGGTAGATCTCTCCGAGACCATGCAACGCATTCGCGGTACCCATGTCATTGCCGATGCGGGAGTGAATGTCATGTGCCTCTCTCAACGCCTCCTCCGCCTCCCGATACCTCGACTGAGTGCGATAGATCTCTCCGAGACGATTCAATGCATTCGCGGTACCCATGTCATGGCCGGTGCGAGAGTGAATCTGGTGCGCTTCTCTGAACGCCTCCTCCGCCTCCCGATTCTTCGACTGATCGTGGTAGATCTCTCCGAGACCATGCAACGCACTCGCGGTACCCAGGTCATTGCCGATGCGGGAGTGGATCTCGTGCGCTTCTCTCAGCGCCCCTTCCGCCTCACGATACCTCGACTGAGCACCGTAGATCTGTCCGAGACCATGCAACGCATTCGCGGTACCCAGGTCATGGCCGGTGCGAGAGTGAATCTCGTGCGCTTCTCTCAACGCCTCCTCCGCCTCCCTATTTCTCGACTGAGCGCGGTAGGTAAATCCGAGACAATGCAACGCATTCGCTGTATCCATGTCATTGCCGATGCGGGAGTGAATCTCGTGCGCTTCTCTCAACGCCTCCTCCGCCTCCCGATTCCTCGACTGAGTGCGGTAGATCTCTCCGAGACCATTCAACGCATATGCCCTCGCTTTCTGGTCTTTAGTTCGAGCTCCAGCCTCCAAGACCGACTTGAAGTACGTCTCGGCTCTTGCTGTGTCACCCTGGCGACGGTGCATTTCTCCTAGCTCCCATAAGAGTGCAGCGGAGCGCAATTTTCCCTCGTCATCGCTGGAGATTGAAGGTGCTACAGATGGCTTATCCAAGGCTTAGTTGGGAGTTGATACTTTATTCCTCCGCCAAAGCACTAACCATCAGCTTGAGCTTTTTCTCCACATTAGAAGCACGTATCCTTCTTTTCGGATCTGGTATCCAGCAATCCGACATTAGGCTACATAACACGAGAACGTGCGACAATTGGGCGTCCTCCCGGATTCTCGGTAATTGCCCTTTTACAACGTTTGCTATGATGGGCTCTTGCATGTCAAGCTCTTCAAACGGTATCTTCCCCGTGACGATCTGGAAGTAGCCGCACACATCAGCTAAGACCCGCCGAAGAACACTCTCCATCATAGGGTACTCACTTCCCAACATATCCATCCAACAGCCCACATATCACTAGGCAAATCTTGCACCCCGTCGTCCAGAACTTCAGGAGCTGTCCATCGGAGGGAAAACCCTGGTCCCGTTAACGTTAGCTCGAACGTCTTCGGGTTCAAGGTTATGCGCGGAGACTTCAATCCTTCAGTGTCGCCGGCCATATCCCCGCGCCAATCTGCCTCCGCGACATTGTGCTCCTGAACATCGCAATCTGGTTTATTCCGGGCCGACCCAAAGTCGGTGATTACCGCATGGTAAGATGAGTTGACCAGGATATTTAACTGCGCGACAAGTCAATCAGCTCGGGATTCCTCGAAAGGCAATTTAGCCAACCCACCGACTTGAGGTCGCCATGACAAACCGGAGGTCGTCGGGAGTGTAGATAGCCCACCCCTCCGACCACGTCCTGGATCTAACCCAATCCTGGTTCAGCAGCCTCGAGTCTTGCACAACTCAGTTGGACTCACAAGTGAAATACGCTCCGGAATATACCACTCCCCCGACTGTAAGAATTCTCGAACGTTTCCGTTCGCTTCCCAAGGCAAGACGATCCAAGCATCACCCTTCTGCACGTCCTCAACAAAGTCTATGAGCTTGATGATGTTATCGTGAGAGAGCTCTGACATTATCTTCAGCTCGTTAACAAACAACTGGCAGAGCAATCAGGACCCTGCATGTCACGCGAGTCATCAAGAGAGTGGATCGTTACCTTGAAAGTCTTCACGGATGATTCGACGTCCCCATGATCCCACTTGAGCTTTTTGATTGCGCAGCTGGAGTCCAGCATGTCTCTCAGGAGATGTTCAGGAATCCAGCTCGGGACTCTTTCAGGAGGAATGAGAGTACCAATCACAACGGTGGCGTTCCCGCCTTCTATCCGCGGTCCATTATCTGCCATCTTCAATCTTGATGGATGAATTCGGTACGTGCGTATCCCATTGAGAATCTCCCGCTTTGATGTCCGATTTTAGTGGTTATTTCTGCATTTCATCGACGGGGAGGACTCACCGCCTTGGCACAGCCGAGGCCTACAGCTTCCGCGACGTTGGGTGTCAAGTCTTCCCCCATGCGAAGCCAAGTCAGCGACACTTTAATATGACTAGAGATAAGATCTTGAAGGTGATTGATATGGTAAAGGCGTGAATACTTGGCGATGAAGGACGATGGGAGGAAATGGTTCTTAGAGGCTTTGGTAGACTTTGAAGCGAGGGTGAGCTTATCATCGGGGTTTATGGTCAAAGAACGTAACGTACCAAGGACTCCCATCTGTTTAGCTACTCTTGGCATATGTGATACCCAAACAACCACCCTCCTGTCTCCCATCGTTTTCTGTCACGAAACTTCCCAGAGAACCATGACCATTAGATCGCCGGACCCTAACTGGTTTGAGCGGTCAACCGCTTCCGTAGATTGGGTATATTTTTACTGAAATTCCAAAGGTCCCGTTCTATGAGGATCTTTCGGGGGCTTTTGGCTCCAAAGGATGTTATGAATGTGCAAGGCTAGATGGAAGGGTTCTGATAAGACGCTCCACTTGTTCACCACTTGCCTCTCCCGGGTCCACGGATCCAATTGAACTCCTCCAACGCTGCCATGGCCCAACGAGTGTCCAGTCCATTTCGGTACAGATATGATTTGGGTAATTTTTGGATTGATAACCGTGGCATCTGCACGCATTCCTCATGGCCTCGCATCGGTGTTCACTCAGGCTTGTCAGGTCTGATCTTGAGCGTTTTAATCTCCAATTCGAAACGGAAAATTGGTCGCCGGCACCACGGAAAAGAGCGTCTTTAACCACGCAAGTGAGCAACATAGATCTGCGATTCTTGTTAGCGAGGGTTTATTGCATTTAATCTGAGAGGGCTTTCGCGGGGTTAGGGGCTGAACAGCCAACCCAGTGCGAAGCGTTGCTTCTGCATCTTTTCACGCACAGGTGACTTCCGTCACCCACTGCCCCCGCATGGGCGCCAAAGTCCTAATAGAGTTAGATAGATGCCCCTGTGACTTTTGTAGAAGGATTGCTGAGGACGCCGATGGGTGGACCACCTTTCGTGATTTGAGCGGGGATCGTGTGTACCGTCGAACCGATGGCAGACTTGTTCATCAGCCTGCCCGCACGGATACACTGTACTAACTAAGCCCGGAATTACCTATCTAAACATGAGGACGGCTTCTATTTCCCTGTGACGAACCGAGTTTCAGGGAACGGGGTGGATGAGATAGAAGTATACCATCGAGCGGACTTTCGAGTGACAGATATGACGGCTAAACAGACAGACGGGTCCGAGGTGTACATACTAATATTAGAGATACATTAAATAGTAGGAGGTAAGGAGGGTAAGGAAGTTTGTATATTTGGCGTTAACGGCATGGTACACACAACCGACCACCCCAAAAACCTCTCTCGCTCTTGGGTGCATCGACCGGATAGCCCGGCAAGAGCGTCCCTGTTGCTGCCGCATACCGATGTCTGCGGACGCAACCACCTTCATAACCGGATGAACGCCATCGATATCCTCCCTCCTCCATATTCCCTGAACCCGGCATCATTTCCCCTCGCTGCCTCCCCATAGTCAAGGTCGTCACATGCTTTCGCTGAATCCGCACATTGCAAACGAAACTACCAAAAAAGGTCCAGATGTATTTCTCGCGAACGGAACAAAAGGGCCTTGATAGGCAGCGGCCCCAAGATCCAGCGTCCAATGGGATAGATGATGAGGTGGGGCCGAAGTTGGCCTTTCGAAGTCGGTGGGATCCGGAAGAGACCTAACCTTGGTGAAGTCGAGCGCCTCGCGAGGCCAAAGTGTTGTACAACTTGTAGGGAATGGTTGGAGCGCTTTCTTCTCGGGTCACGGAGGACGTCAGGTCCCATAGCGTAGCACTGCCTGGGTGGGCAGGTGAACGCGACTCGTTCTTCTGCTCGAAGTGAGGGGCAGTTGTTTTTGCTTCCAGAGGCTAATACGGTTTTGTAACTGGCTAAACCGTGAAAAGCGTCGGCTTTACTGGTAGGAAGCGTCCACCATCGTGTATCCTCAGAAACTGCCATATAGGATGTACCCCCAGGCACCTCGGGCGAAAGGGCGATTCGTGGAGTTGGAGGGCATGAGCGTTCTCACCAAGCATGTGAGTTGGTCACCAAGGTTCGCCGCGCGATGTGCACCCTAGAATGATGCAGCCATCAAAATGGCAAAATAAAAAGGGTCAGGATGCGCTCGACGGAATAGTCGCCAAGTCAAGCTTACCGAAGTAATACGATTGCCGATGAACCCCCGCCCTCCGCCCCACACGATTTGACCTTTGCGGTGGTTGCAACCGGTACAGCACAAATCCGTTACGCTACGCGGAGGGGGGGTTTGAGTAGCTTTAGAACTGGACCTCGCATTGACTAATGGACTACGATGAGACGCGTTTGCGGTACGGTGTGTCTGGCAGAAGACGTCGTTGGAACGGGAATGGAAAGGTCCTGGCGAGGTGGGCAGGAAGAATGGCGGGGAGCACAAGAGAGTGAAGTACAGGTGCTGCCCTAAGGTATTCGGACGACTAGAGCAGCTTGGGAGACGCCACTAGTGCCTGTTGGATCGAAGCTGAACGCTGGAGAGGGCAGCGATGTGATGGGCGGGGGTTGTGCAGTTTATTGCGAGATTCAGGCACGCATTGCACAGCCACGAAAGCAAACAACGGAGCTCCTAAGCCCAAATGAATTGAACTATTTTCACTTTCGCAATCTTCTCAAGGCTCAAGGGGATGAGCATGCACAAAGTTCAAAGTTCGATGAATGGCACGCCAACAGCGGGCCGGGCGGTTGAACTGTTGGAAGTGGTGTGAGTGGGCCGATCGACTCCCTTTTTAGCCTCCCCGAAGTCCAAGTTCTCAGGTGTACAACACTGATAATTTTGCGACTTGTCCTTTCAAGCCTAAACATTAAACAAGGGTCTCCCGAACGGATGAAGCTGGAACGCCTGTCAATGTGGACTTTCCCGATGGCTTAGGGTGTATTACCATCCGAGTTGGCCTCTTGGGCATTTGTGGTGTATAAAGAGGCCCCTCATCGCCGAACTCTTCAACCTCAGCACACCTTCGCAGTGTCTCCTCGTCACCACATTTTCGTCGAGTCCTCAAATGCGAAAGTCGACAATCCTGTTAGTAGCGGTCAGCCTTGCAAGCGTCGTCTGCGATCTGGTGGCAGCTGTACCTCAGCTCTTACTCCAGCCGCTGGTGCTAGTGATCCTCACTGGATGCAAAACCATTACTCGTCGCGACAGGTCCCCCTATAATCCCAACCCCTCGACGCACAAACCGTACAGAAATGTCAAGGACTACGGTGCCAAAGGAGGTGGGTTCCTGCAAGCCTCCGGGTCGAAAGCAGTCGAACTAATCGTCCTTTTTACACGGAATGACGGATGATACGGCGGCCATCAACCCCGCCATCGCTGATCAGAACCACCGTGGTCTCGGATGTGCTTCCAGCACCAAGTCTCCTGGTATTATTTTCTTCCCCTCTGGCCCATACGTCGTCACCACTCCCATGTAAGACTTGGCACCTTCTCTTCTTCAATACACGAGACTAAATAATCCTGCTTGACTTTAGCATTCCTTTCTATCTAACCCAACTTGTATGTGCAAAGTCTCAAATCGTGCATAGGAGAGACTCTCACTTCGCAACAGGTGGCAACGCCAAGAACAAGCCCACTCTCCTCGCCGCTGCTAGATTCACCGACATGGCTGTTATTGGCGAGGGTAAATTTCCCCCTGAACAGTTGATCTCCGCCAGCTTTTTAACTACCCCCAATTAGATCCCTACATTCCCGGGGAACGTGGTGCGCAATCTGGGGAAACAACAATGTAGGCAAAATCATACCCACCCAAGCGTTTCCGTGTTCTTACCGTGCCTTTGAAAGAACGTTTTCAAATCCATCCGGCACTTCAAGATCGACACTACCCGGATGCCCGCCAACATCGTCGCGACGGGCATTCACTGGCAGGTCGCCCAGGCGACTACTCTCGCCGGCATCGAAGTCTTCATGAATGGGGCCGGCAACACGGCTCATCAAGGTATCTGGATGGAAAACGGCTCTGGTGGCTTCATGTCCGACTTGGTAAGCTGCCTTTTTGGTAGATGTTCTTGCTTCGAACACGGCTCAGGTTCTCAACGTACCCTCTGTCCAACAGACTGTTTGGGGTGGCAATTACGGTATGAGGGTCGGCAACCAGCAGTTCACGGTTAAGAACATCAAGATTCGCAACTGCCAGATCGGAGTTTGTACGTCGAGAACGGGACTACATCTCCAAGGCTAGACTATTCTAATCTTATTGGTAACAGACATGAACTGGAACTGGGGGTGGACCTTCCAAGGCGTGGACATTCTGAGCAGTGGAGTATGTTCTCTCTTGCTCGCAGAACCGTTACTGGGGCTTTCTCGAGCTGCTGACTGAGCTCGCCCGTTTCCCAGATCGGCTTCGAGATCAAGACCGGCGGAGCCAAATAATCTAACCAGAGCGCTGGCTCCAAAGTCACCATCGACGCCAGAATCGAAAAGGTTGCGACTGTCATTCACAACACCGTTGCGTCCACCGGAAAACTCGCTGGTTCACTGCTTCTTGACAACATTCGATTTATCGAGGTTGGAAAGGGCGTCTTGGATGGACCCACCAACGTGGTACTTGCCGGCGGAACGAGGACCGTTCGTCAATGGGCTCAGGGCAACAAGTATTGGGGAGCCACCACTACTTCCACTTACGTCCAAGCCACCGTCGCCGCTCCCACCAAGCCCATCGCCCTTCTCGACAGCAACGGATACATCTAATCCCGCAGCCGAACCGACTACCCCAACTACGCCGGTTCTCAATTCGCCTCTGTTAAGGAAGCTGGTGCGGTTGGAGATGGCGTCACCGACGATACGACGGCGATTCAAAACTTCATCAACAAGTACTGGGGCTGCAAGATCCTCTTCTTTGATGCTGGTACTTACTATGTGACCAACACCATCACTATCCCGACCGGAAGTATCGTTGTCGGAGAGGTCTGGACGACTGTTATTGGTCGGTATTAGCCTAGCATGTGCTAAGACCGGCTGCTAATGCCTTGGACGTAGGTGGCGGATCTAATTTCAGCGACCAAAACAACCCAAGGCCCGTCATTAAAGGTGTGTACCCTCGATTGGAGGCCGCAGCCTAATGTTTAGTGCTAAACTATCTCGGTTTTGCCAGTCGGAAACGCCGGTGACAAAGGTGTCGTTGAAATCTCCGACATGGTCTTCTCTGCTCGCAGCGGCTCCGCTGGGTTCGTGATCACAGCTTGTGCAGAGGCAAACCTATTTCACTGACGCTTTGAGACAGTGCTGTTGTCTTTGAATGGAACGTAGCCGATGCGACTGGACAGAAAGCCACCGCCGCGATGTGGGACGTCCACATCCGTCTTGGAGCTTTCACTGGCTCTGGAATGCAGACTGACAACTGCCTCAAGCAGACGGGCCATGCTGTCGCCCCTTGCACTGCTGCGCACACCTGTCTTCACATCACCAGTCAGGTATGTAGAAATGGGATGCACCGTGAAGGAGCCTGACTGACCAAGGGTGTAATATAGGCCACCGGTTACTTCGAGGGTACCTGGGTTTGGACTGCCGACCACGACCTCGATCACACCGGCGAAGGACAAATCGACGTCTACAGTGGTCGCGGGACTGTTTCTGAAAGTGCCAACGGACCCGTCAGGCTCATCGGAACCGCCTCTGAGCACCATGCTATCGTTCAGGTTCGTTACTGAGATAACACTCTTGAGAGAAAAGGTAAAACTAACCTTCCCCTGCTCTCAGTATTCGTTCGTCAACTCCAAGAACGTCTATGCTGGCCTTATTCAGACTGAAACCCCTTACTACCAACCCAGCGTGAGTTCCGTCCGCCTTTCCCCACTCAAGTGAAACCTTTGGGAGCTAAGGCAAGACAACCTTTCACAGCCTGGCGCACCTTCGCCTTTCAGCCTCAGCACTACCTTCCACGACCCTACCTTCACCAACGGTCCCAACGCTTGGGCTCTCTACATCGCCAACTCTCAGCAGATCCATGTCTATGGCGCTGGTCACTATTCGTTCTTCAGCGTACGCCTCCTTCGCCTACCAGGCGTTATTTTTGCAAAGGAACTTACGCTTGGTTTGGCAGAGCTACGATCAAGATTGTTTGACCACCTACACCTGCCAGACCTCCATCGTTAAAGTCAACTCTGATTCCACAAACGTCTACATCTACGACTTGTCCACTGTCGGCACGACCTAGATGCTTAATGTCGACGGCACTGGTATCATCAAGCAGTCCGACAACAGAAACGGCTTTGCCTCGACGGTCACCGTCTGGACTTCGACCACATCGACCAGGAAGCGCATGCGTATTGAGGGAAGGAACGTGGTGGCTTACGACACTGCTGACATTAATATTGCTGCTTCCGCTCGAAGGTAAACCTATTCCACCGATTTGTTTTACACTTCTTGTGCTTTTTGCAAAAATTTCAATCCAATGGTTTTGAGCTTGTTCGGTGCCACAAAGGTGCTTGTAACCCATGGGGCTAATTTGGCGGCGCAAGCACGCGCCTGTGGAAACGCAAATGTCTCAGTACGCGGTTGCCCTCTTTCAGATGTTCACCCGAAGGCGTTGGCGCGCGCCA
>WSTY01000919.1:0-13552 GCA_019633465.1 Tulasnella sp. 417 | reverse complement strand
AGGTTTTGTTGGATTGGAGGTTGGGTGAAGTAGCCGGACACTTTGGCGGTCGACTGGCTCGTCGATTTCAACGAGGGGTGGGAGCCCGAACTGCTTGAAGAACCGGATGACTGGCGTAGGATGGGCCGCTGCGGAACTGGAGGTGGGGCGGGCTTGCCAGTGCGAGATCCATCGAGCCTTGATGTGAGACTTGGCGTCAGGGAGGACAGCGTAGCGGTGCTGTCGTCGATGGAAAGCACGTCATCGTGCTCATTTTGGTCGTTGTCAGACAGAGAAAGCGACTGAAAGGACGAGGTGGACGAGGCGTGCGTGTGCCTGGAAGTTCTCCCACTGCCAAACATATCGGCTGCGGCCTCGATCGTCAACGAATCTGATCGCTTCACACTACCGAAATTAGGACTGGGAGGTGCGCCGGGGCTGGTTCTTCTCGGTAACGGAGGCGGGGCCACTCCGTTCGAATTCAGGGACTGATTCGACGGGATTTTTCTTGGCGGTAGATTTGGTGGCACGACCGAGCCTCCCCTTTCTCCTTCCACTCCGCCCCTGGCCGATCTCGGGGGCGAGGTGAAGCTGATGAGAGGCTGCTGTTGCGAGCTCTGTCTCGGGGGCGACGTGGCTCGTGAGGCGTTTGCGGAAATGCTCGTGGGTTTGAAAGGCACCGGTGGGGGCTGGCCGGGTCGCCGAGGAGAGAGGGAAGTCGAACCAGGCGAAGAAGACGAGGAAGGTGGACCCGCGAAGACGAAAGAGTCCAAATCGTCCAGGATGCTGGACTGTTGTTTTGGGGAGGCCGGGGCGGAACTCGAGCCGGCTGTCAATGCGTCATCTGAAGAGAAAGTGAGGGAAGTTCTAGGAGAAGGGAGCGACGGTCTTGAAGATGGTGTGTTTGAGGATGCTGCTGCTGCCTGTTCGAGTGCTTTAACTCGATCTCGTATAGACATTGTCGGAGGAGGAGCTCACAAGCCGGGCGTCCAGAACAGCGTGTTGCGTTGTAGGTCAAGGGATGACGCCGCGGTCGTGGCCTGGACTGTTGTCAAAAGGCCGTTTCCCGCGCCCCCTCGGTTTACCTCAGGCCAATGACGATTCCGCATAAGTAAGCGGCAGAGAACAGGTCAATAGGACACAAAATCACAATTCTCTGAGATGTGTGATATGCGAGGGCGTGTATATATTTAAGAGAGCCAATGACATCGTTCCAAGAGGCACCAGCTTCATCAATACGGGAGATCAACATACGGGCGGCCCGGGGACGAGCTAAAAACACCGAGACTATCCTCTTCATATGGTTGCGAAACCCGCAATTTCGCAACGGGACTACCAAACCAGTACACCATTCCAGGATAAAGGAGGCCTTGAATCAATCGTAATTGCTCCGCGGTCCTCCCGTCAACCGGAGGCTGCGTCGAAAGACGCTCTCCAAAATATAACTCCTGCACGTTGTGATATCCAAAGTATCCGTTTGACATCCGTACGTTCCTAACATTCATTCTGCTCTTCACCATGTCAAGGAGATGGGGGAGTAGGTAATTGCGACGAGGGTTGATGCGGAGCTTCTTGATGTTTGGCCAACGATTGGCGATGATGTCGTTGGCGTCAACGTCTGGTTCCGCCAGGGCGGCAATAAACCCGTGTGCATTGATGGATTCACTGCCAATGATTATGTCGGTCAGGTCTTGGATTCGTTCGAGGATGGGCAATAGGAATTGGAATGTAGGGTGGGAGAAGTCATAGTCCTCGAAAAGGAGCGAGATGGGTATGGGCGATGCGTCGTCTCCAACAACGCTATTCAGCCAGTCGATGCTGTGGGAGAGAGCGGTCTCCGAGCTAACGTCTAAGGAGACACAACTGGTCCCGCTGCACGCTATCCCGTAATCTCCGGGCCGCCTTATGGTAATGGCTATTTCCCATGCTCCTCGCTTGATAGCCGCCTCAAACTGGGACAGCCCGTCTAAGGAGAAGTGGTAGTGAGGGAAGGTTGGTCCCAGATGCGTCGCGAGATTGAAATTGTCGCAGTTCGGCGCGTCGACGATGGCAAATATGTACCGGGAATATGGGAAAACAGTTGCGCACACGTGCAGTTTCTCCAATTCTGGTAGGTGAACTGGGGTGCCGGTACTTTCGGTGATTGGGAGATCTGTGATTGCAAGTTCAAGATAGTCGAGTGAGAGGGATCTAAGTCCCGGTGAATTTTGGAGTATGAGAAGTAATTCGGTTGGAGTGGAAGGGATTGCGTGGATGTGAAGATTTTCCAGGTTGGCAAAGACCCTGGGGTTGAGAACGACTGGAAGTTGGGATATCCAAACGTTCCGAAGTTTTGGTGCCGGTTGGCGCCAAAAGAGACCGAGTGGCCTGGACCTCCATTCGGTAATCGTCCCTCTGCTTCGGAGTAGGAGAACCAAGTCCTCGAGCAACGGTGCTCCCTCAGTCTCCAGCGTCCTTCGTACCGCGCTTCGTTGTGCTGTTTGATCCAATCGGAGCGTAGCGGAACGCCACCGACCAATGGTTCCTTCGATTGCTTGGAAAAATTGCTCGGAATTGATCTGTTTTGGGTCTCTAAAGTCCCAATATACATCTAAAGACCCCCCAGCAGACCTGTCTAGCACTTGTTTGAGGTGAAGAATTTCGTCCTGCCCGTGGATTCTTCGCCACAACTGAGGCGCTCCATCAACTATCTGCATCCATTTATGAGAGACGGAGCGTAGTTGCTGGAGGATAGGTCCGTTGGGATTCTCGCAAGGGGGAAGCGCGAAATGGAAGATTCGGATGAGAAGTTCCGTTGGAAGTCGATAGATAGCAGACGTCGTCACATTTCGTTCTCGATAAGTCTGAATGATCTGGATATCTATTTCTTTGCGCAGCTCCTTGAGAAGATTAAGCTTTCTATTCAGTTTGTTCGAAACCTCTTCGGGGTCCTCCGACCTAACGATAGAAGGGGGTGGAATTCGTGGATTGAGAACAGCTCATCTCGCTATACCTTGCGGGAGTTCTCCAGAAACCCGCACTTACGAGATGGTTGATTGTAGATACAATTTCAAAAGGGCCAGGGGATCAGATGGATCCATGGTTCCTCTCAGATGATGAGTCGCGTGTACATTTGATAACACGGCTCACACCTGAGATTATCACCGATCCTTTCTCCGGATTAACAGTCGAGATAAGATAGTAAAAGCGAGGCTGCAAGGAGCGGTCGGGTGGTGTAGTTGGTTATCACTTCTGTCTAACACACAGGCGGTCGTCAGTTCGAACCTGGCCCCGATCAAATACTTTTACTTTTAGTTCGTCCTCTTTGTACATCTGCGGTCAGGGAATTGTTGTATTGATCATACCCTTCATACCTAATCACTGTAAATAGGCAAGTAAGACCATCGTATCGGATAAAAATTCAATCGCATTCTGTGTAGTCTCAGGTACATCGAGAGCGAGCACCTGGGGGTGATGTCATGACTATCCGCCTGCGGTGCAAGAGGTGCCATCGAGTTTCCAGGTTCTTGTCCCGTCCATAGCTTCCTGCGCCGGAAAGGCGAGGGGGCAAGAGTCTGAGATATCTAATAATCCTATCATCGGGACATACCTTAGCATTTTGTGTGAAATCGTGAACTTCGGCTTGCCTTGAAATACAAAGAGAATGGTGTATTGTTACATGACCAGCCGACTCCATTTTGCTATACGAGTGTCAGTCCAGAACAATCATCGATAGAATCTCCAGGGGAGCGAATTAGGATGAATTTCTTGCTTTCCTCCCCATTTCGGGCGTTTACGCCACAGCCTCCTCCCGTCCCCTTCGCGTCAGGCCATGAAAGGCAATTATAGACCGCTTCAAGAGATAAGGGAGTTTTAGCTCGAGGGTCCCTCCGCTGACAGAGTCCTCGAATATGTCAGCAGGTTGATTCAAGTTGTCCCCATCGACCACCGGCATCTACCTCACCAGTCTTGGACAAAAGCCAGAGCCCTGTACTATGAGTAAGTAGCCTCAATTAGCCATCTTTGTCGAGTGCCTTTAGTACTGATTGTCCATCAGTCAGGCATCGGTAGCAACTTGGAAGGCACGGAGAGCCAGAGCGCTAGCCAAACCAACGCTGTTGGGTGTACCATGTGACAGACTTGACGCCTTTTTGTTCTGTCACGTAACTGCAGAAACAGCTTCCGAGATCCTCTTTAGCTGTGCATCTGACTGGGATGAACAATCGAGACCGAAACGGAAGGTTCTTTTCGAGGCCCCTTGCCCGCCCGCTTCCTGAGGCTGTGTGGCAAGATCATCTCACCGGGGAACCTTTATCTTCCTCCACTTCCTCCACTTCCTCCACTTGTCCAGTATCTCTCCGCCCACCTCCCATAGACCGCGATCATGGCAGCTCCTGGTAAGCAACCATCTCCAAGTAGGCTGCGGCGAATTCAGGGCCTCAAGTTCCCACAGTTGATATCTCGACCCGGGAGCTGTGCGAGAAAATCGAATCCACCAGAAATGCCACATTGACTCTACTAAAGGTATTCGGCTTGTTACATGAGACCTACCTGATTACGAATGTTCGATGTTATAGGATACCAAGTGGCCCCCCGAATCGAATGGTGCAGCTCAAAACTTGCTGCAGATAGTCAACACCATACTCGACGTTACCTCCGAAGTGCTTCCCGTGAAAGATGACGCTAAGCGGTCTGTTCAGTGCGTGTAATAGTGTCTGGCTGGGTTATATGCTAATTCTTGTCTCTACAAGGACTATGGAAGCGGTTTATAGTAAGGTGAAGAAAGCATCGGAAAAATATGGGATGAGGGAAAGGGGATTCAGAGATGGGATCAAACATTACATGTCATCACTTCGGCCCAGCAAATGCACACATATTTTGCGGACTTGTCAGGAGGATATCAAGAGCGTTTCGAGTATGCTCCGCGTAAGTGGATACTAATTCATATTTCATCTTGAGTATTGAAGGTGCTGATTCACCTCGACAGAGTTGCACAGATATCGTAGGAGTGACCGGTAAGAGTACCCCTTCGTTTTGTCGACTCTTATCACTAAATAAATCGTAGATCCTGCCTCATCAGAGATCCGTGGTGGTTTGGAAGTGCCCGTTGGCCCTCAAGCTCAGTCAAACGCGCCACATGTGGGGGCGGGGAGCCGCTCAGGGTCACCGGCGCGTCCTTCGGCGCCCCAAGCGAAGCCAGCGGATCGGACTCCAAGCCCTTCAGCAGACACCCTCCAGGACCAACAAAACCACGGTCCTATTCGCAACGGAGTTCTAACCGCGGCCAGAAAAACGTTCAAGACAGTGGAAACAGTCTCTGGCGCGATTCCCGGCGTTGGCTACTTTGTTGGGGTCGTCGCTAAAGTGGGTTTGGCCTTTGTTAACATGGTTGAGGTAATCTACCTGGCTTGTACCCGATTTATGTGGGCCCTAATCCTGGATTTCTAGACGATGGACAAAAACGAAGAGGTTTCGAAGGAGTTGGCGCACCACACGTCGAAACTGTCTACGTATCTAGAACACTTCAGGAAGATATCCGATGCGGGGAAAGGGGACGAGCTTGCGACTCATATCGACGACATTCACAAGTACGTCGGCTACTTTCTGGCAAATAAGCGAGAGTTCTAGGTGACCCTTTGCCTAGGGAACTTCAAGACGTTCGAGGAAAGGTCGACGAATGGAATTCCTCGGGCCGCTTGAAGAAGGCGTTCTTGTCCGATGACCACGCAGAGGAGCTGAAGGGCTATCAGGATACAGTTTATAACGCCCTGGAAGAGCTCCAGGCAGGTGATGTGCTGCTCTCATTTGCTACGTTGGCTCATGTCATCTACATATAACAGCTGCTTGTCAGCCTTAAGACCTCTGATCTAGTCCTTGAGCTCAGTAGGTTCCCTTGCTCCATGCTCAAGAGAGTCGACTGTAACGTTTTTAATCTAGAAAATGCCGAAATACGGGCGGAACGACGACGGCTGCTTGCTTGTCTAGGAGATGGGAGTTATGGAGCGAGAGGAAACTCGATTGAAGAGGTCGTCTGCCTCCCTGGTACAAGAGTCGAGATCCTGAAGCGCATAGACGAGTGGATCAAAGATACCTCGGGCTCAGCGGAGCGTGTCCTGTGGATTCGCGGGATGGCGGGGCGGGGAAAATCAACGATTGCATCTACGGTTGCTCACAGTTGGGCTTCCAAAGGATCTTGCGCCATTTTTCACTTCCGTCGGGGTCAAAACGCATTGGAAGGCCAATTCATCTGTGCTCTCGCTCGGCAACTGGGGAAAGGGCTAGTCCCGGAGGTGAAGAATGCGATTTTGGACTGTGTAAGAGAAAGCGAAGACATTGCGAAGGAACGTCTTGACGAACAGTTCAAGACACTTTTCGTCGGATCCTTGGCAAAGCTTCAAAACCACATGCATCCCATCATAATCATCGCCGACGCGCTAGATGAATGCAAGAATGTGGCGGATACCGTGCGATTCGTCAGGTTGATTGATCTGCACTCCTCATTTCTCCCCGCCAACGTTAAATTCCTCCTCACATGTCGCCCTGAAGCACCCCTTCTTGTCGCACTCGAGCCCCGAAGGTGGCATACCGAAGACCTCGATACGACATCTGACACCAATGAAGATATAGCCCGGTTCGTTCAACACGCGTTCGCCCAAATAAGGGAGGACCACGGTCTCCCCGAGACATGGCCTTCGTTGTCTGACTTAGAAGGCATCGTGGAGATGTCTCAAGGCTTATTTCAGTGGGCGCGGACAGCTATCGCATACATTAGCCACAGGTCGCCCGGTCATCGACTGCAAGAATTGCTGCGACGCTCGTCAGCATGGGGCGGGCTCGACGATTTGTACCATCAAATCATTTCAAGAGCATTCGGCGAGGTCGAAAGAGACCCGATGAGGGGACAGCTGCTATCGTGGATACTCGGCACACTTGTCGTGGCACCTTTTCCTGCGTCACCAGAAGTCATCGCCTACTTGTACGCCGACCACGTAGTCTTCGAGGGCCAAAGCGACATCGTCGAATTCCTGCGTGGAGACATCCTTGCGGACCTCAACTCCCTTCTCCACGTCCCAACATCGCCATCCGAACCTGTGCGTCTGATGCATACATCTATTCGCGACCTTTTGGTGGCTCGGGAACGGTGTGGACATCAACGTTATTTCGTTGATACCACGGATGACCATCGGCGGCTTGCAGGTGTAACTCTCCAGATCATGGCGCGTAACCTGAGGCAAAACATATGCGATTTACCCCACGTCCTAATGGCGAACTCTGAGATACAACATGTAGTTGACAATCACGTAACAAAGGGGCTTCGGTATTGCTGCCGGGCTTGGTCCATCCATTTGACAACTGGGGTAACCTGGTCGGAGTCAACCGCAAAAGCCACCAACATCATCCTTGATCAGTTCAGAGTGGTTAGCGAAGAGAAGCTCCTGTTTTGGCTCGAAGTTATGAGTTTTATTGGGGCTACGCCTGAGGCGGGCTTGGTGGCAAAGCGAGTGCATCAGTGGCTTCTGGTGAGCACAAATTTTTTCGTGATGTAAAGATACTACCAGTGAACTAACTCCGACCTTCCTAGGAATGGTCTAGTAAGACGCCTGACGATCTTCTTATCTCTTTGTGGAATGATATCCGGCGCTTCATTGCGGCATTTATCGAACCAATCTCGTTCGGCGCACTACACATCTACGCTTCAGCTCTTCCCCAATGTCCCGTGGGGACAAAGCTATGGGAGAAGTATAGCGCCCAAGCGACTACTCGGATTCTGCTCGGGAAACGGCCACTAAACTGGCGGAAAACCATTTGGGCATCATCGACTGGTGGGCCGGTCTCCGCAATCGCATTTTCGCCCGATGGAGCTTTATTAGTTTCAGGTTCAAGTGGAGAGATGTTACGGTTCTGGGATGCGGAGACTGGGGCGCATTTGGGTGGCCCTATGACCAATTGCCACACGGGTAACTGGTCCATTGCTTTCTCACCGGACTGCAAAATCCTGGCATCTGGGTCTGATGACAAGATTGTTCGACTATGGGATGTGCAGACTGGAGCACTCTTAGGTGACCCTCTAGTCGGTCACAACGGCTGGGTCGGCTTCGTCTGCTTCTCACCAAATGGCAAGATTCTAGCATCTGCATCACAAGACGGGACCGTTCGACTATGGGACCCACATACTGGATCACCCTTGAATGACCCGCTGACTAGTTACGACGGCTTGACCAAATCCATTTCTTTCTCGCCGGACAGCAAGGTTCTGGCATTTGGATCGGATGACAACACGATTCGACTGTGGGATGCGCAGTCCGGAGCACCTGTGGGAGACCCCTTGACTTGTCCCAGAAGCCACATGAACCCCATTCTCTTCTCTCCAGATGGCAAGGTTCTGGCATCTGCGTCCAACGATGCGGTTCAATTATGGGATGCGCAGACCAGAGCCCCCCTGGGGAACCCTCTGACCGGCCATCGCTCGTTCGTCCGCTCGATTGCCTTCTCACCGGACTGCAAGATCCTGGCATCGGGGTCGGATGACAGGACTATTCGACTATGGGATCCGCAGACTGGAGCACCCATAGCTGACTTTTTCACCGGACACAGAGGTAATTTCGGATCTGTTGTCTTCTCCCCGGATGGTAAGGTTCTAGCCTCTGCGTGGAGCGACGATACGATCCGATTATGGGATCCTGAGACTGGGGCCTCATTAAGCGACCCGCTAACCAGCGGTGACTTCGGGGCCCACTGCATCGCCTTCTCGCCAGACAGCAAGCTTCTGGCATCTGGGGGGTCGAGTCGCATGGTTCGAGTATGGGATGCACAAATTGAAGCATCCTTTGGCGACTCTCAAACTGACCACGGCAGCTGGATCGCCGACCCCCTCTCTTCGCCAGCTTGCCAGGCTCCAGCACCAGGGTCACATGACGAGGCCGTCCGAGTGTGGGACGCGGCGACTGGAGTGCGTCCATATAACGCTAGGATCCGTCAATTTTCCGTGGCCAGGTTACCTGTATTCTCTCCGGACGGCAAGGTTCTGGCATGCAGATGGAGCGGCGAGGTTGTTCGACTATGGGATGCCCACACAGGAATGCTCTTCGGTGACCCTTTGATGATTTCCGAGGACCCCAGGAACCGCATCACCTTCTCACCAGACAGCAAAGTTTTGGCATCTTTGTCGGAGAAAGAGACGGTTCGGTTATGGAATGCGCAGACTGGAGCATCGATAGGTAGCCCGCTGTCCCAAAGCTCCGATATCTGCGCCTTTTTCTTTTCCCCAGACGGTAGTGTTCTGGCAACGGAATCGGTGGACATGACCGCTCAATTATGGGATACCCAAACTGGAGGACCCTTGTGCGATCCTCTGATCAGATACAGTGGCGAGCGAGAATTCGTGATGATGGATTTCTCGCCGGACAGCAAGGTTTTGGTGGCTGAGCTGGATGGCAGCACGATTCAATTATGGGATGCGCGGACCGGAGCACTCTTGGGCGACCCTATGACAGGTCACAGCGATGGGATCATATCCTTCGCCTTCTCCCCAGATGGTAATGCTTTGGTATATGTGTCCGGGGACGGGATGGCTCGCTTATGGGATGTGCAGACCGGAGCGCCCTTGGGCGGCCCTCGAATCTTTCACGCCGGCTCGGCTGAATACATCGTCTTCTCACCGGACGGCGCGACTCTGGCATTTGTGTCGAGTGAGGAGTGGAGTATCCGACGATGGGATGTGCGGGCTGGAGCACCCATGGGTGACCCTTTGACTGGTTGCGGGAGGAGCGTTAGCTCCGTTGCCTTCTCCCCAGATGGAAAAGTTCTGGCATCTGCATTCAACGACGGGACCGGTCGATTATGGGACGCCCAGACTGGGGTACCGTTGGGCGACCCTCTGATTGGTTTCCAACGGGGATCCCCCTCCATCGCCTTCTCACCGGACAGCAAGGTTCTTGAATATACCATGCACTATTCCGACAATGTGCGGCTATGGGATGCACGTACTGGAGCACCATTGGGTGACTCCCGACTGATCAATCACGGCCACGGCTCGGCTGTTCAATTGTGGGATCCTCTCCCCCATCAACTCCATATCTATCCCGTCCACTTCAATCATCAAAGTCTTAGGGTTAATTCAAACTGGATACTTTGGAATTCCAAGCGTTTGATGTGGTTCCCACTCCAGTATCCACATGAAGTTCTAATGGCAGCCATGTTTCCCTTCCGGAGCCTTGCTGTCAATTCCTCCACCGGCCTTTCCATCTTCGACGTCTCACGCTCCTTGAACCTTTAGTTTTCGTCTTGCTATGTACGTGTATCAATAATGTATATACATTTGTTCTCTAGGACATTGGCTGTTGAGTACTTATGCCTTCGGGTTCAGCAACGGCTGTTTCCGGTTTCGCGCTAACGTAAAAAGGCGGCCTCCCTGTGACTTGAGGCGGGGAAATGCGGTGGTACAACGGGGCTGAGGATCAATATTGCGTTGAATGCGGATGGACGACAGAAATCGGGTGGGTGGTGCGATGCACTGTCTTATGCGGCTGGTGCATTGGCACCGGCGAGAAATCCCTTTCGGTAGGTAATATCTGACAGTGTTTCTTTGATGAGAAATTGTCACATTGCGACCGAGCAAGACCTCGGAGAACCACGCTCAAATAGACGCCATAAATGTTCATTACTAGAGGGAGTCGCGGAGTAGCAAAACATCCCATTAATGGCAGAACATACTAGTCTCGTATGCAAAAGACCGGAGGAACGGGAAACAGCGGGGCTAGCCTGCTCTCTCTGGTGTCAACTCACCAAGAATCGAAGGACAAGGAGTATTATTACTAAGGCTAAAGCCTAAGAAGGCAAAGCCTATGACGCATCAGGGCTTTCACTATAAAGGACGGGCAGCGCCCACTTACAAGCAAGCCGAATGAATCCTGCGTCGAATGGGGGGTAGCGGTCGTTCTGATTGGTTCCAAGTGGCAATATCAATGCTGTTGTAGTCTGTCGCATCCTTTCTTTAGTCCTAGCATACATTAGCTAGGGTGTTGTTGAACATCGCCGTGTTGGATGTTTGCCGGAACGGGATGAGACACGTGAAAGGGGTTGAATACCGGCAAACTTCGGCGCGGATCTGCCGTCCCCCTCAAAAGTACAATTACTCCCCGCCCACCGATCAATCTGGTTACTCTCCTTGCCCCGACATCCCATCAACATGAGTCTCTTTCAGAGAGCGGTTCGTAACTCAAGCACGCTGCGCAATCTCTCCGTTCGACGGCTCGCGACGAGCGCTGAGAGCACCGGTCTCTCATTCTCCTTAACCGAGGAGCAAGCTGGAATTCAAGGTGCTGCGATCTTAGTGCTACATCCAAATCTCGCTGCTAATCAAACTTTCTAGATCTGGCCCGAAAGTTTTCGCGGGAGCACATCGTTCCAGTAGCTGCAGAGTATGACCGAACCATGGTGTGTTTGGCCCCACAGCTCCCTCGACGTCGCACTATGCACTACCATACGCCTAACTTTACCCTCCTTCGTTGCAGGAGTACCCTTGGCCGGTCATCAAGGCAGCTCACGAAGTCGGTCTCTTGAACACCCACATCCCTGAAGCGGTTAGTTTCGATGTGGACTGCTACGTCCTTTCACAGACCGAGCTCACACTTCCTTCCACCCCCTGACAGTACGGCGGACCAGGACTCGGCCTGTTCGAATGTGCGCTCATCTCAGAAGGTAACCGTCCTCATTTCCATCCTTGGCTGCCTTGTTCCTAATGTCCACCTGTCTCTCCAGAGCTCGCGTACGGATGCACGGGGATCCAAACGGCCATCGAGGCAAATGGTCTGGCCGAAGCACCCGTGATCGTCGCCGGAAGTGAGGAGACTAAGAAGAAGTATCTCGGTCGGATGACGGAGGAGCCGTTAGTGGCTGCTTACTGCGTTGTGAGTATGGGTGTTTGGGGCATTACTCCATCTGTACCAACAACACGCCGACTGTCCCTCCGCCCTCCAGACAGAGCCCGGTGCCGGATCAGACGTCGCGGCGATCAAGACCAGAGCGGAGAAGAAAGGAGACAAATGGGTTCTAAATGGCTCGAAGATGTGGTTCGTCGCTTCTCGTTCCCGTTCGTCTGGTCGAGGACGTGCTTGGAAGTTGGAAGGCTCATGCAACCCTGAACAGGATCACCAACAGCGGCCACGCGAACTGGTTCTTCGTCCTCGCCAAGAGCGACCCAGGCGCAAAGCCTCACAGCTCCATGACGGGTTTCGTCGTGGACGCCAACACCCCTGGAATCATCGTCGGGAAGAAGGAGATCAATATGGGACAGCGGTGTTCGGATACTAGGATGGTCACATTCGAGAACGTCGAGGTTCCAGAAGAGGTATGAAGACGAGAGACCCCACCGTTCGGGCATGGAGGAGATTTGTATACTAACAATCCTTGCATCAGAACGTCCTGGGAAGTGTTGGAGAAGGATTCAAGGTGGCGATGAGTTCGTGTCACCCACCCGTCCTGCATTCGGATCCCGGCGTTTTGACACTTCCTCCCTTACTCCAGAGGCATTCGACATAACAAGACCTCTAGTCGCCAGCGGAGCGGTCGGTCTCGCGCAACGTGCTCTCGAAGAAGCC
This sequence comes from Tulasnella sp. 417, assembly GCA_019633465.1. Taxonomy (NCBI): domain Eukaryota; kingdom Fungi; phylum Basidiomycota; class Agaricomycetes; order Cantharellales; family Tulasnellaceae; genus Tulasnella; species Tulasnella sp. 417. The sequence goes on along the minus strand of WSTY01000919.1, from coordinate 995 downwards.
ACGAAATACGCTCAAGAACGAAAGGTACGCAGTCTTCACTCTCCTCGAGTGCTTCGTCTTTTTCTGACGGTAAGCGCAAACGTCAGACCATGGGTGTCCCGATCATCCAGCACCAGGCGGTCGCTTTCATGCTCGCCGACATGGCCATCCAGGCTGAAGCTTCTCGCGCGCTCGTATGGAAGGCCGCTTGGGCCAAGGATGCCGGCTTGAAGAACAGTAAGTGACCCTGAGAGTTGTGATCAGAGTTGACCTGATCATTTCGCTCTCCAGCATTTTATGCATCGATGGCCAAGACATTGGCGTCAAGAACAGCCGTCGAAAACGCAGACAAAGCGGTTCAGAGTAAGTTATTAAAATTCAAGGCTTGCGTTTGTCGGATTTAACCGATCCCGGGTTTTCTCTTCCCAGTATTTGGAGGTGCAGGGTTCAACACCGAGTACCCTGTTGAAAAGTTGTACCGAGATGCGAAAATATTTGAACTCTACGAGGGTAGGTGCTCAGCCTTAGGTGCGACGTGCGTCGTTTGCGCTCAACTTTTTGAACACCCCCCGTAGGAACGAGTCAGATCCAACGGTTAATCATTTCGAGACAGCTAAGCTCGTTGTACCCAAGCTCATGAACAATTGGACGCAAAAACCGTCTTCTGTTTTACGCTATTTGCTGGACAATTTGCAGTGCGCGTTCCTCGACAGGGGTGGAAATATTGAGAAGAACCGGAAGGGCCAGGATGTTTCCTCTTGTGGACAGAATGACCCCCAACTCCGACTCTTAAGTCCGTGCTTCTTGAATGCAACGGATTAATCGTTTCCATTCCACACCACCACCCACTCCTACGACTCCTGCGTCAGTTAAGATATGAGTCACTCCCATTCGACGGGAAGCCGATTGCGACGAGATGTTGATACGCTGCTCGCTGGAGGGCAGGTCGTCAAATCGTATCCTGGCACGTCTCAGTACTCCCTGAAGGGCGTTTCGGCGTGTGGCCTCGTGAGCGT
>WSTY01000918.1:0-12259 GCA_019633465.1 Tulasnella sp. 417 | reverse complement strand
ATCTACGCGCATGCGTCTCAATTCTGCGATCCTCGAGTGGACACGAAATTCTGGCAGGAATGGAACTCGTTCGAAATGGAACACGGGTCGGAAGATATATACCTTCCGAGAGATGCACCGGTGTGCCCCCTTCTCCTGGTTTTCCGTTGTGCTAATGGTTGTCCTCGCGGTTTTAGAATCAAGCGAAGCGTCCAAGCGCAGTACAACACGGAAGCTTCGTCGTACCTCACTGCGCAGGCGTTGAGCTGTCGCCAGGGTGGGGCTCAGGAAATCGAATCAGAACGCGGAGGTACCTCTGATCCGATGGCTGCAATGGAAAGAGAGCCCCTGGGGACGAAAGGCCCATCCTTCGTTCCTTCTAAAGACCGGACAACGATCCAACAGGCAGTAAATACATGTATTTAATTGTAGCTAGTAATCTAACTGCTATTAATTCTACAAAACTGAATACTAAAAGGGGTCAAGCACGGTCGACGAGCCAGTCGTAGCGGTCAGACAAAATAGTCAACAACGAGGAAGCGATGTAACCATCCGCGTTGTCATTGTGCTCAATCGATACGGGTGGTTATGCGGCCAATGGTCGACACGACCACTGTAAACAAACTTGGGATGGATCAACATTGTGATTCCCAATTCTTGTACCGTGCCCACAAACCTAGGGTCACCCCAATAGAGAGGGAATGGGGAAACGGCTGAGGTAAACAACGCGCTATTGAATCCACTAGGGTCCCAAAGCTGTGATCCTCCCAAAATCAGGAGTTTCTAGGAATGTTGAGTAATTCGTGTCCTGATCAGAGCAGAGAGTGCTGGAGCCTAACGAGGTCGGAAGGAGTCGAACTGTGCGAAACTCTACTCAGCAATTTCGTCGCGGGTTGAACTGGTCTCGCCCCAGTCCATAAATGGCGCATCCTTCCGACGGCAGCGAGCTTTCAGTGGAAGCTCTTGCCTCCTTGTTTCCCGTCTCTTTCCAGGTACCCAAACTTTCGACCCATCCAGGCCCTCTCAAAGCGGCAGGCATCCACCGCGAAGAGGGACTACTCAGGAACGCCACATCCTTCCAACAATGGTGGTCCTCAATTCATTCAACAAAAGAGTACTCAACTCCTCTCTAACGGTCAGCCAAGTCCCCTCGCTCAGAAGAGGTGAATGAACGTTTGGGACAACTTGCGACGCCGATTGCTCGAAATGGCTCTTCAACGGGTGACCTACTTGTTAGAATCTGCCCCCGCCCAGTTCCCGGCCTCATTCAAATTATGGAAGGCTTACCTTCAAGTCAGAATGAACTTTGTCCTCGGAACGGTTCGTCAAACCAAAACCAGCGGGTGGCAGGAAGAAATTGCCCGAAATGCACGGAGCACTGGAGGATGAGGAGTTGGACGCGTGACGTATGAAGGAGAGCTCGACCTTGTTGTTGGATGGCCAGAGTAGAAAGCACTGGTTGCTCTATTCGAGCATGTACTCATGTGGTTGCCAAATGTACGTCTCATCGCGAAGGCTCACCGCTCGAATTAGCTGACTGGTCTTGTTCTCCTCCAGATGCCCATGCAGACTGTGGCTTATGTATCTGTCCATATTCTCCCATCCCCTTTGCCCGTCTCCAATAGCACACATCCACGCCCGGAGAACGTTCGACCGCGCATTGCGCACCCCATCACCGAGCCTTCACGATCGATTATGGCCTCTATACCTCAAGTGGGCTGAAGGCAAAGGAGGAGAAACCTTGGTCAAGGTTTACCGCCGCTATCTGGCTGTAGACCCCTCCACCACCGAACGATACACCAGCATTCTGCTTTCGGACGAAAATCCCTCCCCTCGACCTTTGGAACCGGCGAAGCTATTTCTGTCACTCGCCCGAAGGACCGCATACGGAGAGTACACCAGTCCTGAAGGCAAAGCCCCTATCAACTATTATGCGACTGGATCGAGGAGGTGAAGAAGTATGCCGAGAACGTAGGGTTGGACGCCGACGAGGCGGACGAAGCGGCGGCGCAGAGGAAAGAGGAGGAGAAAAAGGCTGAAGAACAAAAGAAGGAGCAGGAACAACCCGCTGGCGTGAACGGGAAGCTCATACGTTTCGCTGGGCCGCCCACCGTCGACAGTGCGAAAGCACCCCCACCTTACGACGAGGACAAAGATCCAAGGAGTCTTCGAAAGTTGGACATCGAGAAGATTGTGAAGCAGGACGGGTTGGCGATATATAAGGACCAAGCGGGTCGGTTGTGGTCCGGTCTTGCCACGTACTGGACGAAACGAGCCGAGTTCGATCGAGTACGTCTTTCACTTTTTACAGTCTGGTTTCGGATAGCTGACCTCGTTCAATAGGCGAAAGCCACTTTCGAAGCAGGACTCGCCGATGTGGTCACCGTTCGCGATTTCACCCAAATCTTCGACGCCTACGCCGAATATTCAGAAACTCTCATTAGCGGACTGATGCACATGATCTCGAATGCTGAACCGGATGATGAAGACGCTGCAGAGACGGAGAAAGACTTGGATCAACAGATGAAAGAATTGATAGACCGGCGACCATTCCTTGTTAATGAGGCCCTATTGCGACGGAATCCCAACGATGTCCAGGAGTGGGAGAAGCGGGTCACGCTGTATGGGGAGAACGACGAAAAGGCGAGTACTATTCGAAACTGCGTAGCCAACAAGAACTGACTGCTTTGCTGGTTGGACTAGGTGACAGAGACATAAACCAACGCTCTTAAAACGATCAATCCGAAGAAAGCAACGGCCAACTACTACATGCTTTACGTGAACTTTGCGAGATTCTACGAAGAGGGAGGCGCCAGTAAGACGGCGGCACCGGACATGGAGAGTGCTCGCAAGGTTTTGGAAAAGGCCACAAAGGTCAGCTTCAAGACCGTGGACGACTTGGCAGAGATATGGTGTGAATGGGCCGAGATGGAACTCAGGAACGAGTAAGGCATCACTCAATTATTTTACAAGTCCCCTCTAACGAGATAAATGGCAGGAATTACGATGAAGCTATCCATGTTATGCAAAGGGCTGCTGCAGTACCCAAGAATACCAAGATCAACTATCACGACCCATCGCTTCCAGTCCAAGCTCGTCTGTTCAAGTCCCTGAAACTTTGGTCGTTCTATGCCGACTTGGAAGAATCCATCGGCGACGTTGAAACCACCAAGGCTGTCTACGACAAGATTCTCGAACTTCGAATCGCAAATGCCCAGATCATCGTGAACTACGCCGGCTTCTTGGAAGAGAACAAGTACTTCGAGGAGAGCTTAAAGGTCTACGAGAGGGGTGTCGAATTGTTCACTTATCCGGTGGCGTTCGAAATCTGGAACATCTACCTTGCCAAGTTCGTGAAACGGTACGGTGGCAAGAAGCTGGAACGCGCGCGAGACCTTTTCGAGCAGGCGCTGGAGCAATGCCCTCAGAAGCACTGCAAGCCGTTGTTCCTCATGTACGCTCAGCTGGAGGAGGAACACGGCTTGGCGAAGCGGTCCATGTCCATCTTGGATCGTGCTTGTCAGGCGGTTGCCGATGAAGACAAGTTCGAAGTAAGTCGACTAGCAACCCAGAGGGTAACTTCCTTTACTAACCAATATCTATTCTAGATGTATACTGTTTACATCGCCAAAGCTACCGCCAACTTCGGTTTACCTGCAACAAGACCGATCTACGAGAAAGCTATCGAGGTGCTCCCGAATCGGCAAACCGCGCATGTGCTTGCGGTTTGCGGCGATGGAGCGGAAGCTGGGCGAGATTGATTGTGCTCGTGCGATCTACGCGCATGCGTCTCAATTCTGCGATCCTCGAGTGGACACGAAATTCTGGCAGGAATGGAACTCGTTCGAAATGGAACACGGCTCAGAAGACGCCTTCCGAGAGATGCTCAGGTATGGCCCTTTTCATCCCTCTTCTCTTGGTTCTCGTTTTTCCAATTGTTATCCTCGCGGTTTTAGAATCAAGCGAAGTGTCCGAGCGCAGTACAACACGGAAGCTTTCTACTCGCGGCGCAGGCATTGAGCTCTCGCCAGGGTGGCGCACAGGAAATCGAATCCGAACACAAAGGTGCCTCCGATCCGATGGCTGCAATGGAAAGAGAGGCCTTGGGGACGAAAGGCCCGTCCTTTGTTCCTTCCAAGGACCGGACAACCATCCAACAGGCAGAAGAAGCGCCACAGGGCAACGCTGACGAGATCCAAATTGATGATGAGGACCTGTAATACTAGCTGTAGACCTGTATCTTCGTTCGCAGGACCCGATGCCTGGTGTCGAATTCAAACCGTCGTGTGGAGTGAATTAGGTGCCCCGTTTCTCCCTCGTGTCGTCGTTTCTGCTATTGCCGTGCCTGAACTCCTTCGAGAACGCCGTCCCGTCTAGGGAAGGTTTGGGAGTCACAGACCTAGGTCCTCGACATCTGGCTTGTCAACCCAGCGACCGAGGTGGCGACTGGCATTTAAGATAGTGTTCCGGGGCTTGGTGTGATAGCCGCTTCCGGCAACGCTTCTGAGACCACAAGCGACGTCGGAGGTAGCCAGCAAACACCTTCTCAGCACTTCCCTGTCCATGCATGAACATCACTAAACCCATTCGGTTCAACATGAAGCTACACTCATACCACATCTGGATTCAAATGATGGTTAGATAACATGGTTCTCGATTTATAGGGCCACGTGATTGACGTTTGGCATCCATGACTGCCCAACTCCTTACAAATCGACGTAAAGAAATATGCGACATATATAAGTGACTTTGCCCCTACAAATCAACAAGAACACTGCAGAAGACATTCTCACCAACACAGATGGCCGACCGCTGATCCAAGAGTGGCTACGTTGAGATATGCAAGACAAGGCGCAAAGAACAACACATAAAGCTACCATATCATCCCAATCCCTTTCCCTGTTGACCGAGGGCATGACGTGCGCTGCTCTTGAAGGTTGTAGAGATGATAATTCCAGTCAACCCGTCGATTGAAATGAACATATAGCCGATTGATTCCGACATCCGCATTGCGAGCAATGAACTCGGACTTTTCCCGACCCTTTTGAAGGTCCTCCGCAAATTCAATGATGACCGAATGCAATGCAAGCGCGGCCTTATTCAGGGCCCTGGCCAATTCCGAGCTGGGCTCTCCGGGGCTTGATGGTGTCAAACGGTCGGCATGTGACAATATAAAACCCGCAAGACCGTCGACGACGTCAGTCAGCGTATCGCGCGGAATTTGAGCGGGCAGTTCCGCAGCTCTTTGCAAACAAGCGCTGTAACCACACACAGCATGTAGCTCAGATTGCGGATCTTCGCGAACTGAAGACAAGACACGAGCGCCACAAATTACAACATCTATTAAATCTTGCGCAAAGATCGCCCTAAAAAACAAGCCCATTAGCCAAACAAGGCCTTAGATGGTGCTGATTTATACTGTACTTACTTTTCATCTCCTGGATTCACAAGCTCCTCAAATGTGTGGGGTTGATTGAAAGACGTCCTCTCAGGGTCAGAATTGCAAAACATCTTTGCCCACAAGCCCAAATGAACATCGACCAAATGAGGTGTGTATCCAACCGAGAAAGACCGCGACAGCGAAGTCCATCGATATTCTGTGGTGACGGGGCGGCCGCTCATGATCGCTAACAAAAAGGCGATATGAAGAATTATTTCACTGTCTTCAAACTTGTGACACGAGTAGTTGGTCCAAGCAAATTCAAAGGCTCTTAGGAAAATTCCTCCAAAACTCCCAGACTGATATAATTGAATATTGGTTCGATCTTCCCGTTTAGCAGCATATGCAACGGGAAGGACAACGCGAGATAATAATAAGCCCAAAAGCTCTGCTATTTCTTGGCTACTTTTGGTCGGTTGAGAAGACCAGATGTCGAACGCGTCCCGAGTTATGAAAACAAGGCGTCGTCGAGTTTCCTGTTCCTGGAACGCGAAATAGTATACGGCTCTATTCAGAGCGCATATGAATTGGGCTGTAGCTATGTGGTCTGCACGATCAGAGGATGACCGAATGAGCCAACCAGCTGCCTCGGCAGCCTCTTTCTGCTTGCGGATAACAACCGTGCTGAGTGTGGAGGAAAGGAGCGTAGAAGGCAGCGATCCTATGGTGTGGGTGAGGAGGAGGCTTCGGATACGGGGCATGACGGATCTTTTGAAAAGCTTTGGCAACCTTCGAACGACAAGGTCCACAATGACCGCCGCTCGACCCTTCCACCACCGGGGAGATAACAAAGAACCCATATGCCTCAATGCACTGGAGGCAGCAGATTGATATGGACACAGTTCAGAGGTAGCGCCCGCGACGATGGCGACAGCACATAGGACGGCCCCAACGCCGGAAAATGCAATTACAACACCTGCGACTGCCTTGTTGACAGGGAAAAGAAACAGACAAACTCCTGCAAAGAAGAGGATGACCGATAGCAAGAGTATATTTGGGAGGGATCGGATAATTGGTTCCAAATACCATTGCTGGACTCCGTTGAACTTGCGTTGACGGAATCGACCCTGTTCCTCCAACGGCCCCGTCTGTCCGGATCGGTCGAAGCTCTGCAACCACTCTTTCGCCATCATTGCGGCTACCGCTGCGAGCAAGCTGCAGCTCAAACTGGCGTAGAGTAGACAATTGACAACGACGGAGTTAGAAGAAGGAGTGAACGGAGGGGAGAGGTCGGCGAGTCCAAGGGTGGAGTTGTCCGCCCCCGTGACCAGAAGGCGGAGGAGTGCGTTGGTCTCAGCCTGGGGATCAGACGAAAGACCTGCCATCGACAGAGAGATGAACGCGGTGTTAATTGCTGAGAACAGAGCAGCCTGCGTGTCTGTAGTTAGCCCTGAAAGTTCTACTTGCAACACAACCTCCGACGATAAGGCAATTGAGCTCACGAAGATTAGTAGCACGTCGAGGTTCTCACTGAGGTCCTCGGTCATCTTGGTGTCGTGGATGTCCGCTTGGCGGTCGTAGCGTTTCCAGAACTCGCTTATCTTCTCCGAGGTAGGAAGACCCATGAGTACTTCTGGATCATCATTGAAGCCATCGTTGTTGAGTCGCTGGGGCTGTAGCATATAAATCTTTCTGTGTCGCATCATTGGTGAATTGTTGAGGTGTCGATGGACGAGCAGAGGGGTGAAAGAAAAGCACCCTCATGAATTCCACCACAGCACTGCTGGCATGCACAAAAGGTGTGGTTTCGGTGCGGATATCAACCGATGACCGCCGAAGCGCGCCACAAACATTGTCCACCGTTTGAACCAATCACGTCGCTCCGGTCCCCAACAACCAGCCCCAGCCGGAAAAACCATGATGAACGCTTCAGAAGACCTCTCGAAAGAAAAGGTTGATGCTCTAAAGAAGATGTGCAAAGAACGGGGCTTGAATGGACACTCCAAGTTGAAGAAGTCAGGGCTCATCGACCTAACTCATCAACCGGACTGCCGCAAGTGGCTCAGCCTCAGCTCCGGCCTCACAACCAACTACAGTTTGCGTGAACGGCCCACGTACCGTTGGTTCCCCAACTGCTCCTCGCACTTCGCATACGACCGATAAAGCATCTTCTTCGGCGTCCTCCGCCGCCTCCCCGACATGTCAACCAATCTCTAAGTCGAGCAACCCGACAAGTCCGAACCTTGTTGTTCAATCTGCTCCATCGGCGGCCTCCGTTCAAGACTTCGAACCTCTTCATAAACGCTATTACGGGTCCGATGCTCGAGCGACACCCTCTCCTAGACGACTCTCCGAACTCGAGGCATTGATAGGTACCCAGGCTCCAAACCAAGTTCTAGGTTGCAAAGATCCCTCAAAGCTACCATCTTTAGCCGCCCCAGGGTATCCGGACGAACATGATGATACAGTTCATGGTACCCCTGCTCAATCATCAACCCATTCTACGGACTCTACTCCACTGACTTCTAATTTGTTTCGTGCTGAAAATGGAGAGCCGTTGCCGGTCGCAGAGAGAAAACGGAGCGGGCTGCTACCTCGAGCGGTGGACCATGCGGAACCCAAAGCGAAGAGACAAAAGGTTCTATCAAAAGGGAAAGGCTAATGAGGACTTTTTGGACCAAGAGCTTCTCTATTCTCATTTAATGCCGCCACCCCAACTCATTCCTTTCACTGGGCCGGCCCCGAAACCAGCGCCCCTCCACATTGGAGCCAACCCTGCTGCTCATTTTCCGCTCTCAAAACAGAAGGCCATATCGCATCAGCGGCAGGACAGTGCACTGGTTGACGGTAGTGTACCACCAGCACCAGTCCCAGTCGTTAACGCTGTGCATTGCCGGAGACTCGTTCCTATTAAAAAGCATCCATACTCCAATATCGGGGAACGCTCGCCCTTCTAATCGTGGAAGTTCCACTTTGACTACTATTAGGCCCTTGGTCTTCAAAACATTTAAACCACCCGTACTTGATGGGTAATTCTATTTGGAAACCCCCCCTCGGAGAAACCCCCCTAGAAATCCCTTCCGATCGGAGGCTCCCGCTTTGTCAGCGGTCTCCGATCGGGCGGGGTTCCACTTTGGGCGAGTCTAAGAGGGGAGGGTGGGGCCGGGCCCTCGTCACCTTGTGCGAATGTGACCATGCCGCTGGCGTTATTGTCCATCACAAAGGTGACCGACGCCCGTTCGCGACTGAGGTGGTGAAGGATAGGTTTGTACTTTCTGAAAGAATTTATTCAATATAAGTTATATGTTATCTGTACCAGTTCTTCCCTTTTCTGGATGTAGTGTGAATAACATTAGGCTGTGGTGGCTTCAATCAGTGGCCGCAATGGCAAGAAAGACACAGACTCTATGTAGTGTATCTTTTGATTACATGCAATATTAAAGGTGTGAACAGTGTATATATTCCCTTAGCTTTTATCCTTTGCTCTGCCACTGTCGCCATTATCGGCACCTGCATCCTATACGCCAGGGATGCTCGCGATGCGGTCGGTGGACCCCTGGTAACCCCAACAACAAAGTCACATCCGCGCAAGGTGACCGCCCCACCTTCCCCTCTTAGACACGCCCAAAGTGGAACCCCGCCCGATCGGAGACCGCTGACAAAGCGGGAGCCTCCGATCGGAAGGGATTTCTACGGGGGTTTCTCCGAGGGGGGGTTTCCAAATAGAATTACCCGTACTTGAACGGCCTACGGGAAAAAAAGGGACGTTCAAGACCAGTCTGTTTCGAATGCTCCTTTCGATTGTATGATTCGGCATTCTGAAGCGGTACAAATAAATCGGGAATCATACGAAAACTCTTTCCTCTCGCGCTTTTTTACCTCGTATTTTGACGGCTTTTCTCCTATTGCGGATCATGTCTGGTCGAACCCCGACTATCCCCTGCAAGCTACCGTAGCCACCCGGTAGGACATCATCAATCAAGTATTAACTTCGCAATGTCCTGATCAAGTTCACCCTAGATCCGTTCCGTCGAGGCCTTTTCTTGCGTTAGGATCTGGAATGATTCGAGAATGGTCCACAAATCAAGTATTCAGCGCTAGGCCTTTCGAGAAGAGTCAAGATATATGGAAGATCGAAGTCCAAGACACCAAATCCAAGCTGGCTAGCCGAGCGGTATTCTACATTTTGGCCTCCACAGGCGAAGTTATTGGCCGACCTCCGGAAACCGAGATTCCAGCCGCTTTGGAGCTTCCGATCCGAAGCGACTGGTCATCATTCGTCGAAAGCAGCTGTCTGGAGAATGAGGACGATCGTTCGCTTCCATCGCTATTTCACTTCGTCAGGTGGCAGAATGCTGAGGAATACGAGAACGGAATCAGCAAGGCCTGGTTAGACCGTCTGGCGGGCGATCCGGACGCGCTTTGGAAATTTCAGGTAGCTCAACGGTACATTATGGCCAGCGTAGTGCCAAATAGGTGAGAAGAGCTACGCCTTTGGCCATCACTGCTGATACAGATCCGCGGCGTTGTGAAGTGTGAGCGGGCGCTACATGACACCAATTCAGATGGCTCAAGAACTCAACGGCTGTTTGGATCCGCAAGAAAGAATGTCTCAAAACGTACGATTTGGGGGGAAACTGAAGTGAACATGTTTGTTGCAACGTGAGTCTTGCACCTGTTAGCCGGGATGCCTCTCAACCTGGTCACAACTCTTGCTCCTTCATACAACGGCACGATATGAGTAGGTCGAATTACGTGGAATCAGTGCATTTTCAAGGCCTGAAGCTCGTTTGCGGGTCGTCCGGCCGTTCGTCAACATCTTCCCATGTTGACTTCCATCCAGCGGTAGCAAGTGTTCAGACGCCAGCCCGACAAGTTTACATCCTTCGCGATACGGGTCAAGAGATTGGAACTGAGGAAGATGGTATATGTGCAACCTGGATGGAACTGTTGGGGTGTGATTCGAGGGGTCGGGTGTAAGCGCTCTCATGGCTCGGTGCCCGAGGAGGGATTCCGTCCCTGCACGTTTCTAGATACTGATTCCAATCGAAATTGTTGGCTGGCAGTACAGTTAAAATACATATGTAAGTGCGATCACAGCGATGAAAAGGAGATTCCGAGGAGTCGCATTGAGCGACTCAGCCGGCGTTGATTGGAATGTAGTGGTGCACGTCGGGGCAGCAAATTGGTCCGAGGCTCGCGTTCCGTGCATGGAAGAACGGCTCCCATCTTTATGTCGAGCCCTGCACCCAGTACATCGGGAGGTTCTCGCTACCACTGTCAAGTCCTGCCGTTCAGAATCTGTACTAGGCATGATAAGCAATGCTAGTCTCGGACGAGTCTCTGCTCACATTATCCAGATCATGGTACGTGTATCAGAAAGCGAGTGATTGAGTACTTTCTGTTGACGTGGGTTCGATTGACGCCGAAGCTGGCAAGTTTGAATCAGAGCTAAATATGCCCCAGTACGCGTATCAATTTCACCCGGTCCTGAGAATTCTACAATAAGTGTCTGTCATCCACTTCAAATTGACACAGGTATTACAAGGCTTTATCTGAGCGAGTAGTCCCTTCCCTTCCACACACCTCGAGCTCAGTCTTGTTGGATCACGTTCCCATCCGATGAGATGCATTTGACGCATAGACATACGAGGGACGTTTTCGCCTCTTTCTTTTCTTTCCCCCCCAACCACGTCTGCAACCTCTCGCTTGCCGTCTTCCAGACCTTTAGCCATAGTCGTTGCGAACGCCTATTGCTATCATTGTGAAGCTATTTGCATCGTGGTTCTTATTCTTGCTTTCTTTCCAGTTCTCCTGGGCCAAAAAATAACCATATGCATCCCACTTCGTGAATAATAACACTTCGAGAAAATGAATTGAATGTCTCAAGGGGAGACTCAGAACTGGCGGCGGCGGTGGAATTCAACCTTGAAGCCTGTCGGCCCGGAGCGCTCGCCCCACCAGGTCCCCCTTCCCAGGTCTGTTACCGGCGGTGAAGAACTTTTTTTGAGGTATGAGCGGCGCCCGTACCGATCTTAAGTGCACATGATCGGGGTGTTTTTGCCTTGCGGAGGTGATTGGCTTGACCTTGACTCGGGAACCAGAGGCTTCTTCCTCCCAGGACGTCCTTCTTGGCAGGCTCGGCGAGATGGCTCGGGAGAAGCCACTGACTAAGGTCAAATTGGCTGGTATAATCTCCACCAATCTTTTGGTTCGATATAAATAGAGATTAAAATCCATTTTTCTTTGGTTGACGAGACCCCAAATGCAGCTTTTTCACACCGTCGCCCTCGTTCTCACTGGTACCCTCGCTGTCTCGGCAAACCCTACCCCCAATCCCATTCCTGTCAGATGGGGAGTGCTTGCATTCCCTAGATACGTGGGTCTTGATGCCTATGGGCCTCTCGAACTCCTCAACATTGTGGCATTCAGTACACCAAACATGACGTTGTCGATCGTTGCGGAAACCATGGACCCAGTCCCTGCCCATATCTCCAATAACGCTGGTGCCCTAACCTGGGTTAAGCCAACCTATACAATTGACCAAGATCCAGAACTCGACGTCCTCCTCATCCCTGGAGGACCGGGCAGCAGGATAGCATATAACAACCCCCGTATTATCGACTATGTCAAGCGAACGTACCCAAAACTCAAGTACATCACGTCTGTCTGTACTGGCGCCCAAATTCTTGCCAAGGCCGGTGTCCTCGACGGAAAGAAAGCCACCACGAACAAGTTTTCTTGGGCTGAGATGGTCGCCAGCGGACCAAATGTAAAATGGGTACGTAACAATATGGAGATCACGGTAAACATTTAATGACGATGACATTATTCAGCAACCTTGCGCGAGATGGGTTGTGGATGGTAATATCTGGACTTCGTCGGGCGTTGCGGCGGGGA
>WSTY01000917.1:0-13565 GCA_019633465.1 Tulasnella sp. 417 | reverse complement strand
TCACCACTTTATATAGGTTGAGCATTCTGTCGTGGATTCTGCTCGGTACGTGTTCGAGCAGCTGAAAACACACATGGGCCTCGAAGGTGCGGTTACGCTCCAGCCGGGCCGTGCTTCCCTTGGATATGCCGTTTTCACATCCAGCGGGACCGCTAACGTGCACCACAAGAAGTCGCGACTGAAATATCATGTGCATATGTGGGTAGATGCGGTCAAAGCATGGGCGTCATAAACGGGGCTTCTGGATGGGGAGTAGTGGGGCGGTTGTGGGTGTGGGGGCTCACAAGTTTCGAACGCACCAAAACCCGTCAATAATCTGCGTTTGAGATGGTGCTGACGGGTGGCTGGACTGATACAGCTTAGCATTACGAGTGGGTGAGAACCAAACTCATCCTTCTCTTTCGGAAAGTCGAGACAGAGACCCGTGCGACAGTGAGAATAATAATTAGGGAATACTATCACATCGCAGTCTGTTTTTTGGGATTAACCAAGTCCCGAACTCGGCTTTCCCAGTCGACAAGGTTGGAGTGTCGTTCCACTTCTCTTCTAACGGCCGGAGGACTTTGGAGAGCTGTGTATAGATAAGCAAATAGCAGCGCATCTAAAGCAGTTGGGGCGCTAGAAAGGGATCGGCCAAGGCTTGTAAGGCTTGCTGGAAGACACAGGATGAAATTTCATGCGCACCTTGACCCGAGCAACCACTCATCTGTACCCAATCGATCGGAGAGGGACTGGATCGCTTTTCGGTATTTAAGGTGGACCGGGTAGCTCGGAATTTGAACTCCGGACGGCGGGAATGGTGTAGAAATCCCAGACAACGGGGCTGGCGGTGGATGAACAATGCTTTCTAGAGCCCGTCGGGGACCGTCTGAAAGGACGGTAGCCAAGGTATGTTCTTTCGGGTTTGCTATTTCCTGCGGAAGGCGTATATTGTTAACCGGTAACGGGGCGAGAACGAGGTCAAGTTCGTACAAGTTCTGAATGGACGGCACCCTCCAATAGTGAAACCCACGCTCGGCTTTCATCCCTAGCCTCCGCATCTTTGTATCCTTCCAAAGGGTCGATGGGACTATTTTGGACGGTATCTGCCCACATGGGGATACGCAACGTGCTGAGAAGCTTTCCGCTAGGTAGTTGTAAAGTCGGGAGGTGTCCACCAACACCAGCTTCTTCGGCCATATCCCAGCGCACATCAAAGTCCGTTATCCCTCTCAAGGAGAGGTAAGCCTGCCATTTCAGGCATTCGACGTCGTGACTGAAGTAGTCTTGTCCGTCCAATTCAAGTTTTCGTGGGGGTTGAATCCATAACGTTGGTTTGGTAATTTGCTTTGAGTATGGATTTTCCGGAGCTGGGTACGTATGAAGCGGGAAGAGAGCGAAAAATTTGCGAATCGGTGCTGGAACTGCAAATACGGAATTGGTGCTGCTCATGGTCGTTTTTCGGGGGTCGGACGTGGGAATGTAGATGTTCCAATTTTGCACGAAGGCCGAGCCGCGGCAAGGTGGGCCGTAGTAACCCCCCTCCCAAACGGGAATGCCTGTGACTGTTATCTTTATAAGATAACATCAAACTTAAAATGGAGATATGATAGAATGAACTCCTAATACGATTATAAATGAGGTGTCAAAGTGAATTCCTGGTTATGCGCGGTCTGAGCGCGGGCCACCCCTATCAAGCCAACTAAAAAAATTTCGAGCCGCCCAGAACTTCGGGAGTGGGTCAAAACGGAGCTTTAACGCTTCAAAAGAGCGAAATTTAAAGTCAAAAAGATTATATGACCGACGCAGGGGTTGAACCTGCAGCCTCCCGCTCTCGATTGCAGGTTCAATCCCTGAACAGGACATGAAATTGCATCGTAGGCGGACGCGCTGCCATTGCGCCAGACGGCCGTTGTGATATCCCAAGAGGTTAATTATATATGGCATGCAACCTGTTCCGCTAACTCCTTAACGCCGTTTCTCACATGCTTAGTATTGTTCTGCTCCAGTGCGAACCATGACCTCAAAATCCAGCATCGAAATTACCTATTCTTTCGACCTTCCTAGGGGCGTCACCTCTCCTCCGTCGTCAACTTCGCAATCAACGACTCACACGTACTCGTTCAACGTGCAGACAGGGACCGGAAACGGCGCTGCCTACTATGACTCCTTCCTCGACACGCTGAAAAAGGCTAGGGAAGTCACTGGAAAGGACATGACCGCTTGGAGAGATGCGGTTGGGGATGCAGAAAAGAACAAGGAAGCGGCGCTAAAGAAGCCGCCGTCTGACGAAGACGACGAGGATGAGGACGAAGGGGCGGAATGATGTGCGACTGAAGGCGACGTATTTGGTGTGTTTCGCTCGTTTTGTTCACTCGGTCGAATATTGATACAGTAAAACGAACCAAGGCCAGAGAGCTCTGTACTATTAAACCTTCTCCAAAATGACGGCGATACCCTGGCCACCGCCTGTAGGAAAGGACGGATTCATTAGACCATGTTTGATGGAGTCTCCATAACGAGCGTAACCGCTTACCAATACAAGCAGTCCCAAGAGCGTATTTGAGGTCTAGGCGGTGCAAGTTGTGCGTGAGGTTGGCCACGATTCGCGCACCGGATGCGCCAAGTGGGTGGGCGAGAGCAATTGCTCCACCTAACCATGTTGAGGCTAAGACCGAGGTCTACGCTGGGGAATGAATTCGGCCTCTTACCAAACATGTTCGCCTTTTCGCTTGAGAATCAAAGCTCCTTCTGCACAGCCAACCACTGGGCAGCAAAGGCCTAGCATTCGTCCGATGGATGAGTGACCATCTTCGCCATAAAATGATCATGTCACATACCTCGTTGAGCTCGATGATGTCAATTTCATCCAACGTCATACTTGCTCTCTTCAAAGCCTGCCTCACGGCCTCCACCGGTCCGATACCCATGATCGTCGGGTCGACCGCACTGATACCCCAGCTAACCACCCTCGCCAATGGCTTCACGCCTTACCGCCTCAACGCTTCTTCACTCATCACAACATTTGCCGCAGCACCGTCTCCCATTCCACTCGCGATTCCAGCTGTCACCGTTCCTCCCTTTTTGAAAACCGGGGGAAGTTTCGCAAGAGTTTCGAGCGTAGGTTCTGGTCGAGGGTGTTCGTCCACGCTGAAAGTTTCGACGCCCTTTTGAGTTGGGATGGTGACTGGAGCGATCCCGGCGGTGAAGGCGCCCGCAGCTCCTCGGTTTAGCCGTTTAATGAGACTCAGGGCTTGTGGGAGCACACTGTGTTGTGATTGATAAAGCCACTCCACTCGACACACTCAACACGCTTGGTCGAGTGGTCGAGCACTCAGCCTTACCCCGACCACCCGCGAGCTCCTCCAAAAGTCCTGATGCGCCTGAGCCGAATCAGGGGTATTCTCTGCTCCCATTTGCCTTGTATTTGTCTGCACCTTTTCATAAAGAATATCTAGTTCTTCGGACTGCGCCCTGAGTAAAATTCCAACGTAGAGCAATCTTAGGCGGACCTTGTGGCTCTGTTAGCGAACAATCGACGACCACAAGTGGACTTCAACTGAGCGCTTTGGCCATGCCAAACCCCAAAGCAACCTCCACTCTATATCTCTAGATTCTCTCTGGACTTGCCGAAATGCCACATTTGAAAGTAAAATGCTAATGTAGGCGGCTCTAAAGCTTCAGGGAAGCGGCGTTACCGACTTTTGGTTAGTGTTGCCGCCGGTTTCGGTTCGGTTCGCAAACTGGTTACACTTTCCAAGAAAGTCGGTTCGCGGTTCCGGTTCCAAACCGAACCAGAACCGAACCGCAATAAACCGGTTCTCAAATCGGTTCGACGGGGTTCAAGGGAGTTAGCGCCAACGCCCTGAACAGAAGCCGAGAAGCTGTATAGAGTACCCTCAAAGCGTGTAGATAATGCGATAGAGTAGTTGGACACGATTTATGCCAACATCTCTGTCAATGCGGGATATGTGATGGGGGGCGTTAGGCCGCGATGATGTCATTGCTCGGCTGGATTTGGAAAACAGACAGCTGGCCATCATTCAGGAGGCGATATCCGTGAAGCTCATATAGCATATAGACATTTGACCAAATTAAGCCCTAAAATATTACATGAGAACGAAAAAGAGTAATGTATCTTCCCATATAAGGCATGTGGGCCATGAGGTATCCAAGGAACCGATTTGGAACCTGTTCGGTTCGGTTCTTGAACCAGTTCAACCCCCGAGCAAAGTCGGTTTGCGGTTCTGGTTTCGAACCGAACCGAATCAGAACCGAACCGACCGAACTGGTTTTCAATCCGGTTCCTCTCGAACCGGCGGCAACACTACTTTTGGTGTAGCAACGGCGCAGAAATTTCCACGACGCGGCCTTCTGTAAACCACAACCCCCCCACGACTTCGATAACCCAAGCCCACAATGAGCTCTATTCACTCGCTCAAAAAACAAACATCCGATTTGGGAACGCTTCCGACTCCAGAACGCTTATCTCCAAGTCCCAGCCAAAGAATCGGCCAATCCTGTCCTCTGGACAAAGTGGAGGGATCGTTAACAATGAGGGAACCGCGCCCCTCTGAGCAATCTCTCCTTACTCCCCCGGTATTGAATCACATTTATTCCCTGAGATCTCGCTGACTCTCATCTTAAACTGGTATTTTAGATTACTTTGGAAACGAAACCAGCATTTCCGCCTCACCCAACAGTTGTCCTTGACTCACGATGGCCAGGCTGGGCACGGCCGGAAGAACACCTCCCAATCGCCACAGCAAGGGAGCTTCACGAAAGAGACGCACATTTGCGCGAGACCCAATCAAAGGCCGATGCAAACATCAACTATGCATATCAAGATCGCTCCTGGTCCAAGACGCTCCAGCTTCTACCTCGAGCGTCTGCTGTCTGGCTAACGTTAGTTCGGTCGAGGTGGCTGGTCGTCGAGACGACGAAAGGGAATCTCGAGCTCTGGGATATTGGAGGCTCTTGCGAGGAAAGGCCCATCGCTACCTTCGACGCCCTCCGTGGATCTGTAGACGGATGCTTCGTGTCCGGCGAGCCTAATGAGGTCGTAGAATTGTCTATATCCACAACGTGAGCTCTTATGCAGCTACAATGGCTTATTACTAAATTGGATGTCAGGTCCCTCTATGTTTATATATTCGAACTCGACCTGCCCCATCGGTGTGAAAACCGATTAGGGGCTCCAACTATGGTCCTCAAAGATATCCTTCCTGGTTGGGCGGCCTTAAAGGACAAGACGAAAGGAGTATGGGCCTTCGCTAAGCACCGAGGAACGACCAACCAAGGATTCTTGTACCGCCCCGGTCTTCCCCTTCCTTCAGTCCATCTTGCTTGCGCGAGCAACTTTGAGGAGGTAATGAACTCTATTCCTACCCCTTTTGCTGATGAGACGACTCTTGACCAAAATTTTATTTTTAGAATCAGAACGTCCTCAATATGCTCTTGCAGCCTAACGTTATTGCAGTCGCCCGAAACCGAAGTATCGATTTGTACAACCCGTCGAAGTTGGACACGCTGTTTGACACACAGAGCGAAGAATCCCTTCCTTACCTCACATTCGAGCACTCATTCCCACCCCCAAAGACTCCATCCATCTATCAGGCAAGACTTCTCCGGCGCAATCCTGCTGGTTTGAAGATAGTGGACGACGGCAGCATTGCGTACGCAAGTTTTCTCGATCAAGGTTGGCTCATCAGTGAAATCCGGTGCGACCTCGACCGAGACCATTCTGCACCCTTCCCAAAATACGAAATGCTCCAACCGATGCAAGTGGCCACAGTGGGCGGACACAACTTGACACTCTCATGGGGCGAATCAGGTTCTCGAATGGTCATCCTAGACGACTGGCAATTGATGATGAAGTTCGCAGCTCGCCATTGTCTCCCCGATGACCGTCCAGACCGCAGGGGCAGGCGTGACGTGAATGACGGTCGCATACTTGCCGTCTGGCCGATGCCGTTAGAATTGGGTGATATCCCTCGCTGTGTGGCGTTTGATGAAGCCACAGGTATTGCAGTGGCGGGGATGGCTTCAGGGAAGCTTCTTGTCGCGGACGCAGGAGAAATGGTCTTACCGTCACCAGGGCCCCGGCCCGATCCCGATGAACACACTAATGATTTTTGTTCGCCATACATGCGTCTTGTGAGTCATACCTTCTTTCATGGGATCTTCGGACTGAGGTTTGACTTCTCTTGGAACAGAAGATGGCCGAGTCACCTCATCCTTCCTCCACGAAATGGCTCGGTGTAGCTCTCAACCCTGCTATGCACAAACCGCGCAAGATCAAGTCGCCCCGCTCGGCTTCTGATTTTCCCCCCGGATGGACTCGGGAGGTCGAGTCATACTATCCTTTCGCTAACCATCCTGGTTACTATCTCAGCATTCCCTGGCTCATTCATGACGTTGCTGGGATTCCTTTCGACGCACGTTGCATTATGGTCTCCTCCAAAAGGATCAACCCCACTAAAGGCGAAAACGCGGCGATCATTGAAGTCGAGGTCGAATTCGGTATTGGTGGTAGGCTTCTTCTCCTTTTGTGGGCGAACGAGGGCATCGACTGGGACTTTTTCAAATTCCGGCCTCAAGTTACCAGCGACAATATCGTCGACTCCTTGAACAAGGGGGTTGCATTGGGGACACTCTGCGACCCAGATCCGTTGCGTTTGGATCCACTTATTTTAGGGCAGTGGCAGGTCGGGGACATCCGCCTTCAGACTGCTGAGGAGATGAAAAAACTGTTCCCTTCGCCATGTCCTTGATAGATATCATGTCGTTTCTCAAATGTAAAATACAACTAGCTGATTCACGCATTCACTGTGGGGTTCCCTTGTCATCCGAAGACTACAGGGACCACGGTTTCATACACCACACTCCCAAGAGTGCTAAGCCTTGGAAGGCAACGTCAATGCTAGGTGCACGTCTCATGGCCGGTCGGACACCTTACTAAGTGGAAGGCGCTGTCTTTGACTTGTCTCAAAGGAGCACCTAGATTCTCCTCGCATCCACGAGCAAAGATCCTTGACCGTCTTTCGCAGTTCGTCGACGAGTCGGTCCTTCTCGGTCTCCGGTGCATCGTGAGGCAGCAACGGACGGGCGGACAACGAAGCTTCAAGGGAAAGGATTTGGTTCGCCTGAGATTCGATGGTTCGTTTCGCGAATAGCAGTTGCTCTTGGAATGGGCAAAGGTCGAAGTGAAGCGGTCAGGTGCGGCAGAACGCGGAACTGCAGGACGGATCCGTCACTCACGTTGCACTTTCTTGACCCTCGAAGCAAAGTAGAAGTCGATTCGGGAACCGAGGCCAGGGATGGATTCAACGTGCAGACGACCGAAATACGCGCGTTGCCGGAAAGGGAAGGCTTCTGCTGGCTTCAGCCCGGGAGAGGATCAGCCTGGGATGATGTGGGCTCGGTGACGACGTTGGTATCGAAGACTGCTCTGGGAAATCCACCGGAGCCGCCACGCTGCAAACCCGCTTTGGTGTCGATGGTGCATTTCGAGCTGTTTGAGGCCTGGAGTCCACCGCCATATTTGAGATGAGAGGAAATGTCGTTGTTTGTCTTCAAATTCAAACTGTGCTGGGCACCAATTGGCCACACGGCGTTTCCTCCGACGCCACCCCACAATTCACATGCTTTCTGCTACTCCTCTTCCCGTACGAACCATGACCTCTACTCCTTCGACCTTCCTTCGGGCATCACCTCTCCCCCGTCGTCAACGTCTCGATCAACGACTCACACCTACTCGTTCGACGTGCAGACAGGGACCGCATACTATGACTCCTTCCTCGACACGCTGAAAAAGGCCAGGGAAGTCACTGGAAACGGGAGAGATGCGGTCGGAGATGCAGAGAAGAACAAGGAAGCGGCGCCACAGAAGCCGCCGTCCGACGAAGATGACGAGGACGAAGATGAAGGGGCGGAATAAGATGCGACTAAAGGCGACGTATTTGGTGTGTTTCGCTCTCCTTAGTCACTCGGCAAATTATTAATACAGTGAAAAGGGACCAAGACCAGAGAACTCTTTACTATTAAACCTTTTCTAAAATGACGGCGATACCCTGGCCACCACCTGTAGCGAAGGAGCCGCTTCGTTAGACCATTCTTGATGGAATCTCTATCCCGAGCGCAATCACTTACCAATACAAGCGGTTCCAAGAGCGTATTCGAGGTTCAGGCGGTGCAAGTTGTGCGTGAGGTTGGCCACGATTCGGGCACCAGATGCGCCAAGTGGGTGGGCGAGAGCGATTGCTCCACCTAACGATGTTAAGGTTAAGAACACGCTTTGCGCCAATGAAGAAATTCGGCCTCTTACCGAACATGTTCGCCTTTTCGCTCGAGAACCCAAGCTCCTTCTGCACAGCCAACCACTGGGCGGCAAAGGCCTAGCGTTCGTAGGATTGGATCAGCCTCTGCGCCATAGAATGGACGTGCGTCACATACCTCGTTGAGCTCGATAATGTCAATTTCATCCAACGTCATACTTGCTCTCTTCAAAGCCTGCCTCACGGCCTCCACTGGTCCGATACCCATAATCGTCGGGTCGACCGCGCTGATACCCCAGCTAACCACCCTCGCCAATGGCTTCACACCGTACCGCTTCAACGCTTCTTCGCTCATAACGACGTTTGCAGCAGCACCGTCTCCCATTCCACTCGCGGTTCCAGCTGTCACTGTTCCTCCCTTTTTGAAAACAGGAGGAAGTTTCGCCAGCGCTTCGAGGGTGGTTTCTGGTCGAGGATGTTCGTCCACGCTGAAGGTTTCGACGCCCTTTCGAGTTGGGATGGTGACAGGAGCGATCTCGGCGGTGAAGGCGCCTGCGGCGTGTCCTTCCGCCCAGCGTTTTTGGGATTGGAGCCCGAATGCGTCGCATTGTTCTCGAGTGACGCCGTATTTGTCAGCAAGGTTCTCGCCAGTAACTGACAGTGAATGGAAGAGTCACCAGTTAGTTGTCAGGATGTTGAAAATCACAAGAAATGGGGACGACGTACTAGCCATAGGTGTTGGTTGCCACTGCCCGGGTGTTCCCGTAACCTGATCGGTCAACGCTGCGGCAAGCGAATCGACCAACTTCTGATCTTGGCCGTATCGAGTACCCCAGCGGGTGCCGTGCAAGGTGTACGGAGACATGCTCATGTTCTCGCTACCACCTGAAGATCCCAGGCTCTCATTAGCGTCCCTTCAAAGGCCCACGGACGAGGACGAGATACCGGTGAGAACAACATCAGCCTCGCCCAACCGTATATCCTGCGCTGCGTTGATGATAGATTGGAAACCGCTCCCGCACAAGCTAGGGGCGAGCTCTGGGTCAGCCGTCCGTTTGAGCTTGAATGCCTGGAGACAGCGCCTCACCGGTTCACAGTCAACGCAGGGACGTTGACAGGTAGCCCAGCATAGTGTCCGACGTGTCGTGCCAAGTAAGCTGTCGAGTTGTCGCTCGCTAGCACACCCCTGTGGAGAGACGGGTTGGTCAGCCTGGACGGTTTGGGTCCCGGCCATCACTCAAATCTCTCACCCAAAAATAACTTGATCAACTTCAACCTCTTTTGGCAGTGTGTCAAGAGCAGCTCGAGAGGCAAGTCCGCCAAGTTCCGAGGCTTTGAAGTCCTTCAACCTAGAGGCGTGACGAGGTTCGGTCAACGAAATGCCAACTAGCTTTACCACGAATACACCTACTTTCCACCAAACTTGCCGAATGGAGTTCGCTTTGATGCTACTACGTACGCTTGCCGAGCGGATGAGGCCATCTTCGAGAGGTGAGGGATGGGCGGATGTCGTCGAAGAAAGGTCGTTGAAGTATGGACCGAATGAGCTCAGGGTCTCTTCAGTCACGAGCACGGGATTGCGCGCTCGGTTACTCCGGCCAGCGTTCAAGCCGGGCGACACCCCAACGCGCATTACAGTTTACTCACAGAACTACGGTTACATGTACAGATGTGAATTTCAACTAAGCTGAGTAATTCAGACCGCCTATATGTTCAATCAGGCAGGTCGAGGCTAGCATCCAGCTGGGCGGCCAGTCGGTCGATCTCTTTCGTCTTTTGCTCCATATCGGTACTCTGTTCGCTCTTCTTGCAAAGCTCTACAAGCTGAGACACGGGTATTCCGTATTCCTTGCTGAACTGCAGCATGAGTCGCGCCTTGGACATGCCTACACCCGCAGCGCTTTCTTCCAACATGTTGCTGGGAACCAGATTCGACCATGTCAGGTCTCTTACCAAGACCGGCGCAAAAAGGGCACTCACCACATAGTCGCTACAGCTCTTGGATCCCCGTTACGAATAGCACGATTCTTCATAACGTCGAACATCATCTTCCCCATAGAGTGCTGCAGCGCGACCCCATGGTCAGGCTTTGGATCTGGTTGGGTCAATACGTAGGTGACGTGAGGGTTGTCCTGGAGCAAAGCCAATTGGTGAACGAGCTCCGGAGAGCGAATAAAGCCAGGATCGGGTGGTGGGATATCGTTGGACCCGGACGATTGCTGAATGGGGGTGGAGGTTGGGCCTTCTCCTGGTACTGCGTAAGGCTTTCCACAGATTGTCTTGTGAGGCGGGTTGCCGTGTTTCCAGTCTTTTAGTTGGCACTCTCTGCCAAAGGGTAACAGAGCGTGAGGTACAGGACCAGAGGATAAGAAAAGACCACTTGCCTGTTACAGTACATCACTTTCCTGCCAACGCCCATGCATTTTGAGCACCTCAAAAAGTTGGTACCCTCCGGTAACTGAGATGCCAACTTTGCGCAGCTAGCGCACGCTCTGTCCGCTTCTGAGTATTGGGCCTTGGCCTCTTGCATCAGTTTCTTCCCATCCTCCTTGGAGAACCCCAAGTCTTTTGCCGAGTCTCCCAGATTCTTGATCGCTCTCATGGTGTCGTTGAAGCTGGTGGTAGGCTTAACAGCCACGTAGCCTTGTGACATGCCGTACATGTTAAGTAGGGTGTTCCAAAGGAAGAACGAGAGGTAGAAGTTCCTGGAGAGGGAAACTTGGTTCTGCATGACCTCGCGAGGGGCCGCGTTCTCCCCTGGCGGACATGGTTGCCCGATGTGCCATATGCCATCAAAGACCGGATGCGACACTAGAATGGGCTCGGTACGCAGCTCCTCTGACGGGGATTCTCCGTTTGGAGTGTCGAGGATGGTGTTGAGGAGATCCAGGAATCCTTTTCCTCCGTCTCTCTGAAGGAAGCTTCTGGTCGTTTCGGGACACCATTGCCGCCGTTCCTCCATGTCCGACACAGCCCCGCAGCTGGTGACATTCCCTTTCAGGATATGCTCCTCTCGAGTCTCAGGCGACATGGCGAGCCATTTCGAGTCGAGGTGGGCCGCTTCGCGTTTACCGGCAACAAGTCCCGCGAGATCTCTTTGCAAGGTGCAGAGTTCTTTACGCTGCTGTTCCACCGATGCGAGCATTCCTTGTCCTAACAGCTCGGCCGAAAACTCCGACAAGAACGAGAGGTCGGGATACGATGGCAGCGGTTTGAACTTTTTCTTCAAGTAGGCCTCCCATTCCTACGAAGCGCGAATTAACGGCCTGAGCTCTAGGGTTCGTGTCAATGAGTCTCACCTTGTTCCACTGCTCGGGCTCTTTGTCCCTATCGGCTTTTACGCCGCCGAATGAGTTCATGGTTCAAGGAGGAACAGGGAGAGGGAAGCTCGAGGGACGTCGGAACTTTGTGGTGGGAGAGTTCGGAACGATGCTCAGCTAAAGTACTCCCGTCCCGTCGTTTGTCCCGGCTTGCCTCCGCACGCGTCTGGGAATAAGTGGCCTCCGTAAGGAAAACAGGGAATCAATTGATTTCCGACTCACCTTGCCCGATCGATGCAACGGAGATCGGCAGCGAAGGTACAGTGGGTCATGTGATGTCGACTGGGGGCTAACGGGGACCTTGGAGATATACGGCGTTTAGCCACTCAGTTTTCACCCGTGCTCCTTCCAAGCTCGCCCGCGCTTCGAAATCGCCATGGGAAAGAAGGTATCGCTATTAAAAGCCCTCAAGAACCACCAGGCTAGGTCTGCAGCCAGTGAGCGCGTGCACCAAGCTCAACGTGAAGCCGCCGTCAAGCGAAAGGTGCCAGCATCAAGACAACGAGCGCCCCGCGAAGAGGATGGGAATTGGAAAGGGAAGGGCAAAGAGGAACCAAAGCGATATAAGATCCCATTCGAAGAAGATGACCGGATTTTACTTATTGGAGAAGGTTCGCTATCTGGGTCCCGCCGTCTGAATACCGACTTACGTTGTTTCGTTAGGAAACTTCTCTTTCACACTCTCCCTTGTGAAGACCCATAATATACCGTCTTACAATATCCTAGCCACTACGCTGGACTCGGAGGCGGATTGCTACGTGAAATACCCAAACGATGCTTCCGAAATAGTGTCAGAGTTGCGAAGTCTGGGAGTTCGAGTTGCCTTTGGGGTCGACGCGACAAGGCTAGAGAGAAGCAAAGAAGTCATGCAAGCAGAAGGAGGGTGGAATAAGGTTGTATTCAACTTCCCTCATGCCGGTGTGTCAGATCCTAGCGTTCGGCCGACTATATGGCTTACACTAGACGACTGCACTGGCAGGAGCTGGGATTACCGACCAAGACCGCAACATTGTAACCAACCAAAGGCTAATTTTAGGCTTCTTCCGAAGCGTCGCTCCAATTCTTTCTAAAGGTGTACCGCCTAAGGAGCTTTTACCCAAGAAGCCCCGTGCAGACTCGGACGACGAGGACGCCGCTCCATCGAGCTCGATCTTGGCCAAAGCAAATGTCGACGACCCGATGGAATCTGACGAAGACGAATCCAGCGATGAAGATGAATTCACTGGAGTTCCTCCCGCCCCAGACTCTGACGAAGACTTGCCTATAAATCCCTTCCAGCTCCCTCCACCGGCGCGGCAGGGAATTATTTTGGTATCACTCCGTGACTCTGTCCCATATACACTTTGGTAAGCACCCTTTCACCTCCGGTTATTTACTTCTTTTGACTCCCTCTCTCCTCCTAGGGACCTTCCTCGCCTCGCAAAACGTCCCCCGCACGCAGTGAAAGGTCTGGAGAGGCAGGGTGGGCACCAACCAGAATATACCTTGGTTCGATCGTATCGCTTTTGGCCGGAAGCTTATCCAGGTTACGAGCACCGAAGAACACGGGGTGGAGCTGGCACCGCGGCAGAAGAACGAGAGGAAGGGATGGGAGGAACTGGTGGGGTCTGCAAGACTTGGGAGTTTGTGCTTCGGACAGACGATGCACGGACGATGCGAGAAAAAGCGTCCGTCGCAGCCCCTAAAGGCAAAGGAGGGAAGAAGAAAACCAAATCAAAGAAGTAGAACAAAAGCTCCGTAAAATGAATAATAACAACATTGGAGAGAGGAAAAGTCTTTTCTACTCTTTGGTCGCTTCTTTTGCTTCTCCGCCTTCTTCCAACCCCTTCTTCCATCCTTCCAACGTCAGAGCCAACCGTGAACCGGCGGCTGAGCTGAGAACTCCTGCGATCTTCGAGCCTGGAGCGCCGACTAGTCCTACGATTTGGGCCCTCAGTTCGTCCAACCTCGGCAACTTGGCCACCTCTCTCAATCGATCGTTCGTCAACAC
>WSTY01000916.1:0-13571 GCA_019633465.1 Tulasnella sp. 417 | reverse complement strand
TCTTCTGCCTGGGTGTATTTGGATTGAGCAAAGTAGACGTCTCCCAGCCCACGCAACGCGTTCGCTCGACCCATGTCGTTACTGATACGAGCATACATCTCTTTTGCACCGGTGTAAGACTCCTCTGCCTGGGTGTATTCGCATTGGACGTAGTAGACCGCCCCCAGCCAATTCAACGCATGTGCGGTGGCTTCTTGGTTACCCGCAGACCTCGCGAGATCTAGCGCTTGCTGGAACAGCATGGAAGCTTTTCGGGGTTCATCCTGCTTGTAATGCATCTGGCCCTTTTTTATTAAGAGATCGATCGATGGCAATTTGGATTCTGAGGAGTCCCCACGCGAAGGGGCTGTCGATGGCTGCCATGGGACGCGCGTCAACATGGTTGGTATCGAACCCAATGCGAAACTCACCATCCATTGCAGCTTATTACAACATACAGAAGCCTTCGGCCTTGCCTTGGGATCGAATGTCCAGCAATCCGTCATCAGGCTACAAAGCGCCATGATTTGCCTTTGCTGCCCCTCTTCACGTGGCGAGGGAACTTCTCCGTTGATCACCGACAACGTGATCACGCCTGCCGCGTTAAGCTCTGGAAACGGAACCTTGTCCGTCATCACCTGCCGGAGGATTCGTCGATGCGCTCAGCGACCCACAAGAAACGAGTGGAATCGATCGAGCGTTCATGATCACCCACCTCCCAACAGACCCAGCCAGCTGCCCAGATATCGCTCGACAAACCTGGACGTCTTCCATTCATGACTTCAGGAGCGGCCCAGCGGAGAGACCAAGCGGGACCCGTCAAGGTTAACTTGTTACCAGCAGTGTCGATATGGATTGGATCGCAGTCCTGCTGCGGGATCGAGGGTCCTTGCATCTGTGGCCCGCTCTCCTCGCCCATTCCCTCGTCTTCTGGCGCGCTAATTTCACGAGCCGACCCAAAGTCGGTAATGACTGCGCGATAGCCAGAATTGACGAGGATGTTGAACTACGACATTCTGCGGTGAGGGACTACGTGGCAAGGCTATCCTAGTCCACCAACTCACCGACTTCAGATCACCGTGACAAATCGGAGGCTTCCGAGTATGAAGGTACTTGACGCCCTCAAAAATGTCCTGGATCTGAAATAGGAATTCTGTCGGCTTCTAACCAATTTCACCCAGGACACCTAATCGCTTACGAGTGAAACTCGCTCCCGCATTTCAAACTCCCCCTTTTTAAGAAATTCCCCAACGTTTCCATTCGACTCCAATGACATCACTATCCAAGCCGTTCCGTTCTTGAGGTCTTCGACAAACCCGATCAATCGGACGATGTTCTCGTGCGACAGCTTCGCCATCACCTCCACTTCGTGAACAAATTCCTATCCATGTCCTGTAAGTACAGTATAGACACCATCACTAATACTTCTCTCCGTTACCTACATTACCAAACTTTTTTCTTTTCCTATCTCGGTGATATCGAAGCTTCTTCACCGCCACCACCTGTTCGTCGTCCGCATTATTACCCCGTCGATGCGTCGCTTTGGTCACATCGCCCTTGCCACCACTGCTATAGGCGCTCCCTGAAGGAAATTCGAGTTCGGTGGGATGAATGCGCAAGCTCGAAAGGTCATTGAGCTTTTGTCGCTGCAGGCTCTGGGTTAGTGCACTCGGCATCAGGTTCAACGAGGAGTAGGGCTTCACCCTAGAAAGCTTGATCGGTCGCTCGCTGAGTCGAGCCACATCACCTATTTTGGACCTCGTCTCCTGGTTTCCCTCGGTGCTTTCATTAATGGTCGGTGGTTGAGCTTGTAGGGTCCGAATCTGAAGGAGGTCTTGAACCGCCTCGAGGACCTTCCCAAACAATGTTTGCATCTTACGAAGACTGGAAAGGAAGAGTTTTGATTTGACGTGGTCTGGTCGATTAGATCGTGGCAAGGGGCCAACACGAACAGGATGCGGAAAGGGGGGGGGGATGTGCGAAGGAACTGGCATTGAAGCCCCCATCATCGAATGTATATAGGAAAACAACAAGTTCACTAGCCTCGCCAGTTCCGGCACTTGGGTGTATCATAGCGACCACCCGGTGCAATCCTTGAGGCACGCCTCATCGTTCCTCGGCGAAGAACTGGCGAAGACTTCGATACTCAGATGGTACCTCGGTCGCACAGCTTTACGTATAGGGTGTCGCGGTGTGAGCGCGCCGAGGTAACGGGTGGGGGGTTGGGATGTTGGGCTTGTACCACCGATGAGTTACTGGAGAATTGAATATCAGTAAGATTAAAAGGGTGTGGTAGAAGGGAATGAGGTGGACGTGCGGGTGTCGAGGATGTACAAATCGTTGTAGTGCGTGGGTCCTTCACCTGCACCGAACACGTAAATCTTCCGGTCCACGAGAGTGGCTGTATGGGCTGTACACGATGGAGGCATCTCTCCACGCATTTATGGATGTGACCATTGAAACGTCTCTGTTTGATAGGAGTCGTATCGGGGTCAGCAAAACTGCATCCCGAGGAATACTAACAACAGAAGGGCGCGTACCAATATCAAAACACCATACGTCTCTCCAACACCCGCTTTCATCGCATCCTCCGAAAATCCAAGCGATGTTGTCGACCATAGTCACCGTATGAGCTCGCATGCTCCTAGTCGGTAACGTCCCATGAACAGGAGCCTTGCTCCAATGCATCATCGCGGCCGACACCCGTTCCGCTTCATATTGCGGCAAATGTGGAGTATGCCTGAATTTGGCGCGGGAGGTGGACTGTGGGTGGGATTTGGAGGACTTGGATTGGGCGTGGCCTTGAGCCGATGGAGAGGGTTTTGGGGTGGGTTGCCCTGTTCGGTCGGGGACCGCGGATGTAGACGTGCCATCCGCTGCAGCCGAGGCACCATTCGGAGTTGCTGCGGTTCCGTTCTCTTTGGGTCTCCTGTAGCAGACGCTTTTAACGACGGTGCCCCTTGTCCGCTCGTCTGCCGCGACGTAGTTCGCGATATCACTCGTTTTCCGCCCTCACGCTGCTTGTTGCTCCTAGCTGTTGGCATGTCCGCTAAGCTTGACTGGGAGGTCATGTTTTTCATTGAGCCATGGTGAGAGGGGTGGTGCTGTAAACTCGAGGGTCCTGGGCTTGCGAGCCGTTGGTATTTGCAGATGTCCTCCGCGACTGAGACTGATGGTGATGCAAACTTCCCCCTGCAAACCCACTCCCAGAAACTGGTATTCAAGGTAAACCCAATGTCGAGGTCGAAGATGCCGGGCCGGTGCCACCGACGCTGGATTCAGCCGTGCCCTTGTCGCCGGCACTGCGACTTGTCGTCGTCATCCGTATCTCGTGCTATTCCCTCGGTCGTCCGCACGCAAAGTGGGTAGATCTTCTATCTGCTGTTGTTGCGGATATGGGATACGCGGCGAATCAAAATCTCCAGCTGTCGACACGAAGGTCCTATGCGAATTTGAAAGTTGCCGGGGATGGCGTCGAGAACATGGGTTTCCTGGCGACCTGGGTAATAGTTGCTCCGGACGAAGAAGAAGAAGCAGAAGGCCTTGCTGAGAGAGATTGGTAGTTTACTGGTGTCGGTGGCAAGGGTTGCACGGCGTTTTACCTCAAAATCTGCGACGTCGTGCACTTGTAGCATACTGAAGATATTAATCTGGCATATACCACCGCCGCTTCAGGGGAGACCACACAACACCCTGAATTAGACGTACTAATCTGGTGGGTATTGGGGGCGAACGCGGAAGTAGGCTCGATTACCGGCGGTTCATGATGGCCCGGGGATTCGGGGACGGCGGCCTGAGGGCCTAGAAGGAGCAGACCGGTGGCTCTCGGAGAACGAGTAGCAGTAGAATTATGAGGTTACCGAACGGCCCAGACGTGTAGACGTGAATGCTAGAAATTATGAGATGGAGGTGACGATAAGAGAACTAGCACGACGGACAAGAGATTCGAATCAGGAAGCAAGGAGGGGAAAAGAAACAAATGGAAAGATGCACCGTCGCGTGATGGTAGGAATGGAAAGCAGAACTTCATCACCGATAAAGGAACATGGCTGGGGTGCGAGGGTTGACAGATCCTTTGGCTGAGGCCTACGAGGTGGCGCGACCCGGTAACACATCTACCAGCCAACGGGAAGAGTCTTCAGCAAGATGTGTGTTACCAATCTGCGAATATAAATCTCTCGCGTCCGTAAAGTGCGCAGCAGCCTCAGCGTTGCGTCCTTGGCTACGGCGAAGGAGACCAATCCGACGTAGCGTGTTCGCTCGACCCAGGTCATCACCGATGCGAGCGTAGATTTCCAGCGCTCGGGTGTAGGACTCTTCTGCCTCGGTGTATTTGAATTGCTCGCGGTAGGCGTGCCCCAGCCCAAACAACGCGTTCGCTCGACCCTGGTCGTTACCGATGCGAGCATGGATTTCGTCTGCTCGGGCGTACGACTTTTCCGCCTCGCTGTATTTGGATTGAGCGCGGTAGACGTGTCCCAGCCCATCCAACGTGTTTGCTCGACCCATGTCATCACCGATGCGACCGCAGATTTCTTGCGCTCGGGTGTAGGACTCTGCTGCCCGGCTGAATTTGGATTGAAGGCGGTAGACGTGTCCCAGCCCACGCAACGTGTTCGCTTGACCCAAGCCATTGTTAAGGCGAGCGTAAATCTTTTGCGCTCGGGTGTACGACTCTTCTGCCTGGGTGTATTTGGATTGCGCGAAGAGGACGCGTCCCAGCCCATCTAACGCGTTCGCTCGACCCAATTCGTTACTGATGCGACTATAGACCTCTTGTGCTTCGCTGTACGACTCCTCCGCCTGGCTGTATTTGGATTGGCTGCGGTATACGTTGCCCAGCCAATATAATGCAGCTGCAGTGACTCTTTGGTTGCCCGTAGACGTCGCGAGATCTCGCGCTTGTTGGAACAGCACAGTAGCTTTCTGGGGGTCACTCTGCTGGTAACACATTCGGCCCTTTTCCATTAAGAGATCGATCGAAGGCAATTTGGAGTCTGAGGAGTCCCCACGCGATGGGGCTGCCGACGGCTACGATGGGACCCGCGTTAACACTGTTGGTATCCAACGTAATGCGAAACTCACCATCCATTGCAGCTTACTACAACATAAAGAAACGTTCGGCCTTTCATTAGGATTGAATGCAATCCGTCATCAAACTACAAAGTCTCATGATTTGCCCCAGCTGCCCCTCCTCACGTGGCGACGGAACTTCTCCCTTGATCACCGACAACGTGATCACGCCAGCCGCGTTAAGTTCGGGAAACGGAACCTTGTCCATCGTCACCTGGCGGAGGATTCATTGACGCGTTTAGCGGCCCACAAGAAACCAGTGGAAGAGCCTATTATCGAGCGTTCACCTCCCTCCCAACAGACCCAGCCGGCTGCCCAAATATCGCTCGACAAGCCTGGACGTTTTCCGTTCATCACTTCGGGAGCGGCCAAGCGGAGTGATCAAGCGGGACCTGTCAACGTTAGCTGATTACCAGTTGCGGCGACATGGATTGGTGGGCAGGCTTGGTCCGTGATCGCAAGTTCTTGCACCTGCGGCCCGCCCTCCTGGCCCGCTATTTCGTCTTCCGGAGTAGTAATTTCACGAGCCGACCCAAAGTCGGTAATTACTGCACGATAGGCAGAGTTGACGAGGATGTTGAGCTATCAGACTATGGGATGAGCTTCAACCCCCTTAGCGTACGTTGAGCCCCAACTTACCGACTTCAGATCACCATGACAAATCAGAGGCTTCCGAGTATGAAGGTGCCTGACCCCTTCAAAAATATCCTGGATCTGAAATAGGAATTCTGTCGGCCTCTAACCAATTTCACCCAGGACACATAGTCGCTTACAAGTGAAACCCGCTCCGGAATTTCAAACTCCCCCTTCTTAAGAAATTCGCCAACATTTCCATTCGGCTCCCAGGACAGCACTATCCAGGCCGTTCCGTTTTCGAGCTCCTCGACGAACCCGATCAATCGGACGATGTTCTCGTGAGACAACAACTTTGCCATCATTTCCACTTCGTGAACAGATAACCTGTGAGTACCAACGCCACGAATATCAGACATCACTATTCCTTACGTTGCCGAACTTGTTTCTTTTCATATCTCGGTGATACCGAAGCTTCTTCACCGCTACCACCTATTCTTCGTCCCCACTACTCCGTCGATACGTCGCCT
Source organism: Tulasnella sp. 417 (assembly GCA_019633465.1). Classification (NCBI taxonomy): domain Eukaryota; kingdom Fungi; phylum Basidiomycota; class Agaricomycetes; order Cantharellales; family Tulasnellaceae; genus Tulasnella; species Tulasnella sp. 417. Next base: position 7,416 of record WSTY01000916.1, on the reverse strand, counting down.
TGGCCACATCGGCCTTGCCACCACTGTTATAAGTGTCACCTGGCGGGAATTCGAGTTCGGTGGGATGAATGCGGAAGGTTGACAAGTCATTGAGCTTTTCTCGCTGTGGCCTGGTGCTTGTTAGTAGCTAGATATCCAGGTTCGACCAGTGATAGGGTCTCACTGTAGAAGGCTTGATCCATTCGTCCCGATCGCTCGGTTCACTCCTGACATCTTTGTTGGCGCCTGCGTCGTAGTTTTCCTCGGCGCTTTCGTCAACTGCCGGTGTTTGATGTCTTGGGATCGGCGGCCGGAGGCGGAGATTTTTAAACGGTTCGACGACCTTCGAGAAAAATGGTTGCATCTTGCGAATGCACGAAGTCTGAGCGACGATTCACGGGCCAAGTTGCGACCTCGATTGAAACGAGCTCAGAGCAGCACTAGACACAACTGGTATGCGCAGGGGGTGGGATTTGCGTGAAGGAAATCCTTGAAGATCTTATTTATATGGGAAGCATCAAACTCGCTATTGGATCCTCGAGGCGTTCCTTCATTGGGGAGAACTGGCAGAATCGATGTGCCTGGCAGGTCTTACGTAACGCAACTTGCCTCTCGAGATCTCGAAACTGACGTCGAATGCATGCCAGGTCCCGCTGCCTACCCAAGTATCATTCTGGTGTTGCTGTGCTGTTGGAATGCCAGAACAAGATTTGCTGGGAGTTCATGGCCTTCAGTGAGTTCTGGTGAGAGGGGAGGTGGAGCTACAACCCCAACGCTGTTATATAGTTGCAGATGCCCTCTGCGACCGAGACTACTGGTGATGCAAACTCCCTCCCACGACGCCACGCCCATCGACTGGCAGTACAAGTGAGCCAAATAGCGTATCATTGTAACACAGTCTCCCGCAACATAGAGAGGGAATGTCAGGGGAAGCAACCGCGTCAAATATCCGCTGCCTGGTTAACCCAAAGAGGGGTAAGTACATTATCTTTGCAGTAACTATACAGTGGTTAAAACGACGGGCGGTGTTGAAAGTAGCCCAAGTCCCTCCATCCATAGCCTCGTGGAAACATTGGGTTGCTCCCTTGAACCACCTCCAAAATTAGATAGCGCCCCGGCCGCAATTGCGACGAGCTAATTTTCTCTCCTTGGTTTTTATAAAGATACATCTTAGGGGTCCCATCCTGGAGTACGCTTAGGCTCTCGGGTTAGGCCTGCCGTGCCATACAGATAGCCTTCCGCTCGGAACCCACCAAGCTGCTCGGCCCGACTAGGTTTTGCGCCATGCAGGCTCTACATTATACAAAAGATATCACCTAAGGGTGCCAAAAAGGCACGTCTAAGAGTGTGACGGGCGACCCCTCCTACTCATGAACATAGACCATGTTAAATGAGTACCGTCACTCCCACAACCCGACCCCAAAAACAAGATTGATTTTACACACTGCGCTTGCGAGTATTACAAAGATATACAACAAATAGACTTGAGTATGGTGCGTTTCAGGGATAATATTACCGGGACATTGCTGGCGTACATTCGTGAAATAATCGACCGGAGGTGCAGACATGGGTACATGGGACTCCATAAGATCATCATAACGACAACAGAACTGGCGCGACTAACAAGAGAATTAAAAGAGAAAGAAAAGGAAATAGCTCATCCCAATAACTGGACGGCGAAGCGCTAGCCTCGACGCCTATCAAGTCGTGTAGATGGGATGTTAGGGCGGCACTTGAGTTGAGGTGTGAGACGCATCGTGATCCGATAACGCAACCGCGAGACAATGGGAAGCATCATCAGCATCACCACGTAAGCCAAGATGCGAATATAGATCTCTCGCATGTGTATAGCATATGGCAGCCTCAGCGGTGCGCCCTTGGCAAACGCGCAGATGACCAATGCCGCGCAGAGTGGTCGCTCGACCCAGATCATCACCAATTCGAGTGTATATTTCTTGCGCTTGGATGTACGACTCTTCTGCCCGGGAGTATTTGGATTGAACACGGTAGAGGGTTCCCAGCCCATTCAATGCGTTCGCTCGATCATGGTCGTTCCCGATGCGAGCGTGGATTTCGTGCGCCTGGTTCAGCGACTCTTCTGCCTCAGTGTATTTGGATTGAGCCCGGTAAAGCTCTCCGAGCCCATGCAATATATTCGCTAGACCTAGGTCTTCACGGATGCGGGCGTAGATTTCTCGCGCTTCGGTGTATGGCTCTTCTGCCTCGGGATATTTGGATTGAAGACGGTAGACGTTTCCCAGTCCACGCAACGCGTTCGCTCGGCCCAGGTCGTTACCGATCCGAGCGTGGAGTTCATGGGCTCGAGTGAACGACTCTTGGGCTTCGGTGTATTTGGATTGAAGGCGGTAGATGTTTCCCAGCCCATCTAACGTGTTTGCCCGACCTAGGTCATTATCGATCCCAGCGTAGAGTTCTTGCGCTTGGGTGTACGACTCTTCTGCCTGGGGATATCTGCATTGACTACGGTAGACGTTTCCCAGCCCACGCAACGCGTGTGCCCGACCCAAGTCGCTATCGATGTGAACGAAAATTTCTTGCGCTTGACTATACCACTCTTCTGCCTCGGTGTATTTGCATTGAACGTAGCCGACATTTCCCAGCCCGTGCGACGTGTTCGCTCGACCCACGTCATCACCGAGACGAGTGTAGATTTCTTGCGCCCGAGTGTACGATTCTTCTGCTTGAGCATATTCGGACTGATCGATGTAGATGGCCCCCAGCCGTGTCAACGCTTCCGCAGCGTCGGTTTCATTATCTGCGGATATTGCGAGAGACAGCGCTCGCTGAAGAAGTAACGTAGCTGTCTCGTTATTATTCTGTGTGTAATTCATGTGACCCATTTTGAGCAAAAGAGAGGTGGATGCGACTTTGGAGCCTGAGGGGGGGTTTGATGGCTAGGACGACTACGGTTAACACAGATGGGGTCAAGGTTAATGCAGAGCTTACCATCCATTGCAACCTATTACAGCATAGATTAATGTTTGGTCTTGACTTAGGATTGAACGCCCAACAGTCGGTCATCAGACTACAGAGAGCAGCAATCTGCCCCAACTGCCCCTCTTCACGTGGCTTCGGAACTTTTCGCTGGATTACTGTTAATATAATCCCACCAGACGTGTTGAGCTCAGGAAAAGGAACTTTATCGGTCATTAGCTAGCGAAGATTCCGTCGCCGAGATTAGTGATCACATGGAGAACTTGAATATTCATGTACCTGCCCACCTCCCAACAGACCCAACCCGCTGCCCAAATATCGCTCAGCAGGCCCGGGCGATCCCCGCTCATGACTTCAGGAGCCGCCCAGCGGAGTGACCAAGCTGGCCCTGTTAATGTTAACTGATTGCCAGTAGCACTGACGTCGATGGGAGGAGAAGCTTGCTCCACGTCTTGCCCCCCGTTGGGAGTTCCTTGCAGATGTTGGCCACCCTCGTCACCTATGGCTTCGTCTTGTGATTCAATTATCGCGCGAGAAGATCCAAAGTCGGTGATGACTGCGCGATAGGAAGGGCTGATGAGGATGTTGAACTACAGGATTCTTGGGTAAGATCCTACATCGTTAAAGTGGATCAGCTTCATCCACTCACCGACTTGAGATCCCCATGGCAAATTGGCGGACTAAAAGTATGAAGGTAATTGATTCCCTCAAATGTATCTTTGATCTAAACGAAAAAGACACGTGTTAGCTTTTCACAGTTTCTCCCCGGGGTCTCCCTGACACTTACAAGCGAAACCCGTTCCGGAATCTCCCAATCTCCACTAGCAAGAAACTCGCTAACATTTCCATTCGGCTGCCAGGATAAAACTATCCAAGCTTTCCCGTTTTCAAAGTCTGCAATAAAGCCGATCAGCTGGATGATATTCTCGTGTGACAGCCCCGCCATCATCTCCACTTCATGAATAAATTCCTAAGCACGCCCTGTAAGAACCGCCTCAATAAATGGAAGAGCAAAATTCCTACATTGCGAGCTCTTCTGGTATCAACGCTTCGAATCTTCTTCACTGCCACGAGCTGTGTCCTAATCGAATACCAAGGTCTAAATCTCGCCTGTACCCCGTCAGCTTTGCCACCGCTTCCGCGAGGGTCGTCCGAGGTAAACGTGATTGCGCTGGGGCGGATTCTGAAGGTCGACCAGGCATCGAGCGCTTGCTGCTGGAGGCTTCTCGTTAGGGTTCCAACCACTTGCGCACGAGGCACAGGTCTCACCGCAGAGAGTTTGTAATCCACTCTCGATTCGAGTAAAAGCTCTTGCCGGTCGTTCCGGCCGTCGTTCTGACCAACACCTTCCTGGATCGTTGTGCCGGACTTCCACCGCGATGTAAATTTAAATTTCCACATTCAAGTTACCCAAGGACGAGCTTCGAATAGGCAGGGTAGTTAGGCAGTGAAAATGGCCTTGTCTTGAATAGAAGAGCCTATAGTAGGAGAGGAAGGCTCACTGTTTTTGAGGGTGGCGGGTGGTTGAGTGTCCGAACCGGACTCAAGGCAGTGCGAAAGCCAGGGGACCGTGGAGGAGTTCGATTTCGACTCGCAGTACCACCAATATTTTTTGCTCACTCTATCTACAAAACTCAAATGATATCAGCCTAAAATAGCATTTGATTAATTTATAGATATATATTTAACGCACAAGAGAACACCAATGACTAAGCTAGGAGCGTGTTGCTGTCACCGTCGTAAGCCTTTTGCTTCAACCGGAAGCCGAACATTAGAAGGAGGCGCTGGAAAGATTTAAGGGAACTCCTAATGTCGTCTTGAAAGTTGCAAGCTGTTCTTGGTATTTGCAGATGTCTACTGCACGTGAGGCCGATGATGATGCAAACTTCCCCACGCAAACTTGCTCCTGGCAGCCGATAGCATAGATGAAACGGATCATCGAAGCCAAAGAGACAGCCTGAGAGAGGGAACCGATGCGGCAGAGATAGCCCGTGCCTAGGAGTAGTTCAATCTCACCACGTCCTATGCTTTTGGTTCCTGACCTTCCGAAGGTTGTGCATTAAATGAATATGAGAGCCTGGACGGCCGGTCCACTTCATAAATCCCAAGTCTCAGAAATAGAAAACACCATGCATCAATATCCTACTTGTCTGGTAGCCTGGAGCTTTATGGAAGCGATGCATCTGGAACTCCCTATGCATCGAGGGATCATTGAACGACGTCAGATGCCTACGTATACACGGGTATACCCTCGAGCTCTCGCTCGTTGGCGGCCACTTCTTTTCATGATGATGCAATTAATTGAGTATATCTGTATGGCCAATATCTAAATATGTATGATGAAAATTTATGCTTGGTCCTCCTTCCACAGCCGATACGTTTAACCGTCATGGGTGCATTGTTCGAAAGTGCAATAGACGGAGGGCATGTCAGGCGAAGCAGTCCCATCAAAGAAGGGGGAGGGGGGGTTCGCGGTTAACGCAGGCAAATCGAGGAAACAATATCTCAGCGCTAAACGTAGGCTGGTCGAAGGAAGCGGGCGGGCCTCAATTCACGCTTTTGTCTGTTCTTCGGAACCTTGGAGTTACTTTTCCAAGCTACCTATAATTCTCGGGTAATGCTTCAACCCCGATTGCGAGAACTTAATTTCAACTATGCTTGCTCGGTGCAATGTGGAACGGGGGGCTGCCTTCAAGTTGAGTGGGCTCAAGATTGCTAGCTCCCAGCGAGACCACCACCATTCACACCTTTCCCCACGGAAAAACTCAGATTATACATTCTAACAGAAATTTGTGATCTTCCAGATCCGCATAATTAAACGAATCGATGAAAAGAGCACCTTGAGGTGCGTGGCTACGATAATTAATACCAGCGCTCCGCGATGCGGACTACGAAACACCATTACTTGGGTACGATAGGGTTACATGAGTTAGGAACAGCTCGGAATATGGGCTTAACTACTGTGCGTTTCATGATGGTTCGCAGACCCGCAGGGGGCTGAGGGAGCCGATCTGCAACTATGGGAGAGCAACCGTAGCGGTTTGCTGAGGTGAGCGACGACCCACAATTAATTGTAGACGCGTATAGATTATAATAGGGGATGATATTAAAGACAAAAGACCTCCACGAACGACAAAGCTGGAACAAAAGGAAGAACAACCTAATATACATAACCCTCGTCGAGTTGACCTGTACAGTTGAAATGAGTCCACCAGCTTTGACATGCTGGGGTTGTCTTGTTCGAAGCGCGCATTATGTCTCTCTCTTCTTGCCTGAAGCTTGTTCGCTCTGTGCCCACTGCTCGGCGGACTTTGAGTTCTTCAATGGGGACCACGACTCGACTTGAAGCCTGGAATGAAAATGAGTCCTTAACTCAGCTGCAAACCTTTATCACCCAGGGATGCACATAACCACGTTTAGCTTGCACATATCCCTCTTACCTCAAGAGAGTACTGAGAATGTTTGGCTTCCCTACGCTTCCGGGAGCTTTTAGAGAGTGATTTAACCATCGCCCGACCCGACTCGGAGGGCGGTCGTTCACTTGTCCAATCAGCTGCCAGCTCTGAAGAATTGATGCCCCGGCCGTCGACAGTACATTAAACTAAGTCGATTCTCCTGGCTCTAGGCCAAACAGAGCACTTCGAACATGCTGGATGCCCGATCAACGATCTGAAGTGGCGGAAGATCCTTCCGCCTTGAAGTTTAGCGGAAGGTCGTTTATAAAATCCGTTACACCCTCTCGATAATCGAATAAATTAGAGCCCATATCCGGTATAAGGACAAAACAAAGAAGGAGGGGGTTTACACTTTATGTATATATTTATTCTACAAAGATCCCGAAACTCGTGACCTAAGATGCCGAAATACGATTAGCAGGCTTAAATAATGGCAAGGTTTAGTATCATGGTGGCGCACCTGTGGCAAATAAGCAGCAGCGGCTAAATCCAATATCCAAACATCATCGTAAACGATGTGTCCGTCGAACCCACCAAACACCCATAACCTTGAATCCGCCAATGTCGTGACGTGGTAACCGCGTGAAGACGGTGGTCGACCTTGAGTTGATCGAGGTTCAAATTGGAGGGTCACTAGAAAGAGCCGGACGCTTTCATCAGAAAGGGAAAAGGGAAGGGAGAAGAGAGGAGCACATGCGCACCAAGGTTGAAGAGCAAGAGCTCATGAGAGTATTTGTTCCCGTCATGTCCACCCATAACGAAGAGATAACTTCCGACTTGGGTGGATGAATGCGATAGCCGTCGATAGGTTTTGTCAGGTTTCACTTCCCTCCATACCAACTTGTCTTTAAAGAGAAGCAAGAGGGTCAACGTCAGCCGGAGATCGTTGTAACGGTCGTTCGGCCCGATGCGCACCAAGATCTAGGACCCAAACATCTGGGAAACACTCCCTCCCATCGCTTCCTCCAAGCACAATCATTACATTCCCCACCAAGTTCGCCGTATGATACCCCCTTGCACCGGGTTT
>WSTY01000915.1:0-13573 GCA_019633465.1 Tulasnella sp. 417 | reverse complement strand
CTCTGGGGAGTGCACAAATGCTCAGGCAACTAACAGGAAAATAACAGGAAAATAACAGGAAAATAACAGGAAAATAACAGGAAAATAACAGGAAAATAACAGGAAAATAAGAGAAACTAAGTATTGGCTGATTCAATTCGGATGGAGACCACTCCTAAAATACTCTACTACATGAAATGTATGCATAAGTAGCCTTTCAGCTGTCAAAGAAGTGGTGGAGGGGGTCAGGTTCACAGGGGGTAAGCACACTCGGAACAACACTTGGCGTAAAATTTACGAACGCTGACACGGAGGGAGCACAATACTAGAGAACAACAATCTATAGGGACCTTCAAAACTTGCCTTAGGGTTAGGGGGGCTTAGAGAAGACCCTAAATAGGCATCGTGGTGCCTCCAATCTGCACAGATGACAGTGCCTACTATTTGCGCAGATGGCCACTCTCACCTGTGCAGATGATTGCGCCTCTCATCAGCGCAAATGGCCACCCATCAGCGCAGATGGCCACGCATCTCGTCTGCGCTGATGGTTGCGCCTCCCATCAGCGCAGATGGCCACGCATCTCATCTGCGCAGATGGTTGTGCCTCCCATTTGCGCAGATGATAATTGCGCATCTGATATGCGCCGATGGTTGCGCCTGCCATCAGCGCAAATGGCCATGCATCTCATCTGCGCTGATGATTGCGCCTCCCATCAGCGCAGATGGCCACCCATCTCATCTGCGCTGATGGTTCCGCCTCCCATTGCGCAGATGATCACGCATCGCATCTGCGCAGATGGGTGCGCCTACCGTTTGCGCCGAGGATAGCGTAGATGATGATAATCGCCCCTCTCATTTGCGCAGATGGCCACTCTCATCTGCGCAGATGATCGCACATTCCATCTGCGCAGATGGGCACGCCTACCATTTGCGCAGATGATAGTGCAGATGATCATCGCCGCTCTCATTTGCCCAAATGGCCGCGCCTCACTCCATTAGGTAAACGGGTCAACGTACAAATAGTATGCTTGAATGCTTACCTTCCTTGTTACAAGACGTTACTAGAGGTCGGGTTTGTGTCAGGTTTGGTATCGCGTTCGGTTTCGCGTTCGGATCGGAGATCCTTCATCCCGGCGTCCCGGAATAGCTGCTCGACGCTCGACCTCTCGCCTTCCTGCAGTTCCTCCTATTGAAGTGGAGGACAGACATGTCAAGTCCCGGTAGAGGAGTTGGCATATCACCCATAAGCGTTTCGAAATAATTTTTATGTATTTCCACTAACTCTGTTACGAAAACTAGTTCGTCCGACCCTTTGCACTATCACCACAACCACCACTCCCGTTCGGACACCTTCAAATCGAACCCAGCACCCCAACGCCACCTTCGGAGCTGCTTCTGCACAGCTAAGGTAAGCGTTTAGAACCCATTCCTTGTATCTTTACTGACTCTGTTACTAAACTTCGCTAGTCCGATCTCCCACACTACCGTCCCTCCCGTTCGTTAACTGAACGCGGAAGCCCAGCGCCACACTTAGCGAGCATTTCTGACGATTCGGGTAAGCATTTATCATGACTTTGAGGTAATATTACTGATTCGTCTACCCAAATAGTCCGTCTGACGGCTTGCACGGCCACCACGACCGCCATCCCCGTTCGAATTCGTTCTACCGCCGAATGGACGCCGCACCCCGGCGCCAAACTCCCGGAAGCTTTGCAGTGTATTTAGGTAAGCCTTCCGAACTATTTTTTATGTAGTTTCCTATTGTCAAATGTAGCTTGTCCGACCCTTCCCCCAAAAGCCGCAACCACCATTCCAGTTCGTTCACCTTCAAATCGAACGCCGTAACTTGGTGCCACCATCGAACTGCACATGCTCGCTCTCCTAAGTGCGTAAACTTTACGGTCTTCTCGTTCTCGAACTTCCCACCCGCATTTAGCAGGATTAGGTAAGCCATTCAGACTTGCACTTCACGCCCACCACGACCGTCGCCCCGTTGGTTCACCTTCGGAACGAACCCCGAACCCCAGCGCCACATCCAACGAACCTTGGGGACAGTTTAGGTACGCGTTTTACATCTTTATACATACCTTTACTGACTAGCATCAAATTTAGGCAGTCTGACTTGACAACCACCGCTGCGACCCGATTCCTCGCCTTCAAATGAACATGGCGCTCCAGCACCACCTTCTCAAGCGCTTCGGAATTTCGTAGGTCAGTTCTTGAATCTGAATTATTCTAATCCACCGACTTTCTGACCAAACTTAGCTAATCTAACCCCTCTCTTGACCTCCACAATTGCCACCCCGCCCGTTCACCGTCAGCGCGAACATCCCACTCGAACGGCACCTCTGGCGACGGTTTGGGATATCTTAGGTAAGCAATATAATGAGACATACAATACATTTACTGAACAAACATAACTAGCGGAATGTCCCGCTCAATCCCCGCCAACCCTCCCGTTCGTTCACCTCAGACGTATCGACCGAACCCCAGCGCCGCCTTTTGGAATGTTCTAAGATGCATTAGGTAAGCATTTCGAGCTCCTTTTTTGATACGTTGACCCACTCCGTGAACAAACCCAGCAATCTAACCGCTCTGCCGATCTCGACGGCATTGCCGTTCGCTCACCTACCACTCCCGCTTGGTCACCTCCAAATCGAACACCGCACCCTTGCACTACCATCTGAAGTGCTTTAGGATAGCTCAGGTAAGCGTCTGAAACTCACTCCCAATACGTCGACTTACTCTATTGCCAAATTCAGCGAGTCCGACCCCTCGCATGACTGCCAAGACTGCATTCCCGTTTCGTTCACCTCCAAAGCCAGCGCTGTACTCCGGCGTCGCGTTCCCAAACGCTTTGGTATGTGTTAGGTAAGCCTTTCATTTTCACTTACGCTTTTACCCAAATTAGCGAACCTCTCGCACCGCGAAGACGGGCGGTCAGGTCCGCTCATCTCTAAGACGAACGCCACACCATAGCGACACCTCCTCAAACGCTCCGCTAGACCTTAGGTAAGCGTTTCAAACACATCTCCATTACGTCCATTGACTCTCGCGCCCGATTTGGGCACTCTCACCTCCCGCACGACCCCAACGGCGCCACCTCCGTCTGTCCACCTTCAAAGGGAACACCGCGCCCCGGCGGTACCTCGGAAAACGGTTTGAAATGTATTAGGTAAGCGTTTTGAAGCGTTTTACAGCCTCGATTTAACCTAACCTCCAGCATTCCTGCCGGCCCTGTTCGTTCGCTCCTGAAAGAACGCCGTATCTACCTCCTCGAACGCTACGGAACCTTATGGGTAAGGTTTTCTGGCACAATTTTATGTGATCTCACTAACTCTACTACCAATTTAGCTCGTCGGACATCAGGCAGATAGGCTACGAAGGCGGCTCCCGTCCGTTCATCTCCAAAAACCTTCGGACTTCGGCACGAGCCTTCGACCGTTCACCTCCGAATCGGGTGCAACGCCTCATCAACACCTTCGTGCCGCCTTCTTAAACGCTTTGCGCTCCCTTATGTAAGCCTCGCACGTGTTCTTACTGACTCGAGGAGAAGCGGTTAGGTAAGCATGTGGAGATCTTTGGTGATGTGCATTACTAATTCACTAGCCAATCCACTTTCCAAAGACCTCGATGGCGCCCCATCCATTCGTTCACCATCCAATCTGGTCCTGCACCCGAACTACACCCTCGGTGACGCATTATACGACGCTAGGTAAGCATTTTCCCGGTCATTCGTGATATGATATACTAATCTTCCCAGCCAGTTTGTGCAGCGCCACTTTCCAGTAATCACCGCGACCCCCACCGATTCGTTGAAGATCCAATAGAGCCCTTCGCCCCATCGACAGCCTTAGCAATGCTTTAGACGGCGTTCCGTAAGTATTTAACTATCGTTTGTGATGTGACATATTAATCTACTTAGCCAATTTACCCAGCGCCATCTTGCTATGATCACCGCGGCCCCGCACTCTTCACTATTCCAGCGAACACCCGGCGATCCTTGAGAATACAGTAGTTAAGCACTTCAAATCTAATTTTAACACGTCTAGCTAACCCTCTTACCCCATTTAGGCCACGTCACCTTCCACCGACTGCCCTGACTCCCACTTCCTCTATCACTGATCCTCCGACTAAATTTAGGCGGCACCTCCTCCCAACGACCGCCACGACCTCCCTCTCCAGCCGTCCGTTCACCGCCCAATCCGGGTCTCTACTGGATCGACACCCCTGTCGATGCTTTAGAAGAGGTTAGGGTAGCATTTGAAACCCTTTTGAACGCGTTTTACTAATCATCTTATCGAATTTTAGCAGCACTACACTTCTGGACTCGCGCCACGGCCCCCCTTCTCCAATCCTGCTCCGGACGCCAAAAATCTTCGGAAGTGCTCTGAAAGACGTAAGGTAAGCATTTAGAAATTACATTCATTACATTTTTACTAATCCTCATATCGAATTAAGGCGATGCTACGTTTTGAAGGAACACCACAGCAACCCCTGCATTCGTTCGCCGTCAAGGTTATCCTGCGCCCCATAAATGTCCTAGGGTGTCCTGTAGACGACGAAGGTAAACCTTTGGAATTATTTTTATTTCGTTTTACTAATACTCTTGCACGATTCAGGCAACGCCACTTCCCAAACGACCGCTACGGCCCCTCTTTTCATTATCACCACCGTCTTCTTCCTACTTGACTCCGGCCCCTCGCCGCTATCTTTTATCCCGTCGCTGCGACCTCTCTCCGCCGCCGAATGCTTTCGGTCCCCTTCGACGCCAACATGTCAGGCCATTGCCACATTCGGCCATGCTTGCGATGACATTAGGTAAGCAACTCAAGTCACTTCATGATGCTGTACTCGGCTCATCAAGCCGACGCCACCCAAGAACGCTTACCACACCACCCCAAGAACGCGGTCTTTGACGCCAAACGTCTGATCCGTCGCTGTAATGAGGAGTCAGACGTCAAGAAAGATATGAAGCACCGGCCGTACGGTATCGTCAAAAGGTCTGGTCGTCCCGTCAACGTCGTGGGGTCATGTCATCACTTGGGATTTTGTTGGCCAACAAAATTCCTTCCCGGCATCGATGGCGCTCTCTTGACCATCGACTCGTCGACAGGTCTGGCCGTCCCGTCGTTGCGGTCAAGTCACCCCTAGGGATTTTGTTGGCCAACAAAATCTCTTCCAGGCATTGATGGCGCTCTCTTGACCATCGACTCGTCGACAGGTCAGGTCGTCCGCTTTCCAAACGTACGCCAATCCGTTCCACCTTACATGTCGCGTCTGACCCCGTGTTCCGACCCATAGCGCGTCCGACGGAATCACTGGAGCAGGAGGAGGAAGAAGATGACGATGATGAGAGGACGTCTACTCCGCCACCACCACCCTTGCGAACGAAACTCGTCCCAGGCGCCTCCAAGTCCGACGCTCATGACACGACTGTCAGGGTACTTCTCTCCGCCCTTGAAGGATGAATTGAAAAAAAAAAAAAAAAAAAAAAAAACAGAGTCGGCTGTTGGACACTGAGAGGCGGAGAGTCGCCTCCCTCTCTGCCCGCGTCGCCAGGCTTGAAGCGGAAACAGTCGTTTGCACGATGACCTGGATGTTCTGAATCAGCACGTTGAGAGTGGAGCGGAGAATTACGAACAGCGCGCCAGGAGCATCTACTCTCGCCTTATCCGTCAAGGTTCCTCTCGGCCGTCTGGAAACTGACCGCCTGCTTCACTCGACGCGTCCCTTGTTTCCTCCTCGCTAATCGAATGGCTCCCCGGAATAAAGGCAAAGACGCGGCGGAGGACCCCCAGATTTCAACGTACGATTCTCTATGCTATGATATATTCTTCTAACTAATCTATTCCAACTGCGACTGGATCGCGCGTTAGGCCACGTACAGCGGCGTCCCCGTGTACGAAATGTAGGACGTTCTATTGAACATAGACTCGCGTCCGCCCAGCTCATCGCATCCATTCTCTTAGGGTCGTAAAAGGCGTTGCTGTTATGTGCCGCCGCTCGGATGGCTGGCTCAACGCGACCCAAATACTTAAAGTAGCCGGGTTTGACAAGCCGTAGCGGACCCGAGTGCTCGAACGCGAAGTGCGGAAGGGGCTATGGGAAGTATCAGGGTGGGTATTTCCTCTACTTTATTACAACAAGCGATGCTCAATCGACTCGATAACCAGGGGCTTGTGTTCCTCTGGATCGCGGTCTTTAGCTAGCCAAGCCATATAATATCGGGCATTTTTTCCAACCCATTGTGGAATTTACCCCTCAGGCTAGCAGTCCTCCTCTCGCGCCTCGAAATCTTCCACCTGCGCCCGTCAAACCAAAGAAAAAGAGCAGCGCAACCGGCGAGGGAGGCTCAATCGCGGCACGTTCGGCCAAGCGGGGCGATCAACCGTCCCATCCTGCGATGGAGGTCGGCGAAGATGAAGGCGAAGCGAATGCAATCGGAGAGGATGACGATTTCTCCGAGATGGTGGGGGAGGGAGGGTCGAGAGACAGCTCCCCTCAGGCTAGCGAAGATGGATCAATGACCACCAGCCCTTCAGACGCTTCCTCCAGCTCCCGGACGCCCTCGCCCTACGATTCCCCAGCAGATGGACCCAGCAGGAACTATTGCATCGCTCGACTCTCAACATCAACAACTATAACAGGACGGTCTTTCATCATATCGTCGACCTGGCGATGTCAAAAGGCAAGACACACGCCGCCCCTTATTACATGGAAACCCTCCTCAACCGGCTGTCTGACTTTCCTCGGAGCTGCGGACATCATCAACTTTCAGGACGAAGATGGCGAGACGGCATTGACTCTCGCTGTGCGCTGCCGGAGCAAACGCTTGGTCAAGCTTCTCCTCGAACTTTCCATCCGCATTTTAGCAGGATTAGGTAAGCCATTCAGACTTGCACCTACCTTCGCACGACCACCACTGTTCGCTCACCTCCGGAACGAACCCCGAACCCCAGCGCCACTTTCAACGAACCTATGGGGCAGTTCAGGTGCGCGCTTTGCATCTTCATAGATACCTCTACTGACTAGTTAATCCAATTTAGGCAATCTGACTTGACAACCGCCACCACCCGCCTCAAGATCCCCGTCTCGTCAAGGAGCGCACCACCACCGCCGACATCGCCTACGGTCTCGACTAGACGAAGAACTTCCGTGGTGCCGAATCATTGCCTACGCTCTCGGTGGGGGAACTTTGGGTTCATATTCACGCACGGGGTGCTGTGTCGGGATCTGGTTGAGCCCGTCGGTTCCCGTCACTTTAGCTCTGCCACTGACGGACATCGCCCTCAATACCCTGTACGTTTCTCTTATATCGGATTAACCTATCACTTTTCTGAACCATAGAAACCAGGTAAAATAACAATAACCTACCATAACCTAAAACTTCGGCCTGCCACCACCGTTCGGGGTCTGGCTTCCAGTTGCCCACCAGCTCAGCGCGTTCGGCACCACTCCCCCGTCCGGCACCACTCCCCCGTCCGCCCACTTGACCGTCTCCTCAAGCCGTGCATCAAGACCAACTCTCAGATCTCAAGCACGCGGTACTCCAAGCCATCGCTAAGGTTCAGCACCGACGTCCCCGTGTCGCGTCGCACTCGGTCTGGCCATCATTCCGCTCGGACTCCAAGCATCAACAACGCGCCGCAAGTTCTGCCCGACGTACTCGCTCTTGGGTTGCCTCGTCCTTGGCTCCAAGGTTCGCCCTTACCTGCCGCGTTCGACTCCGCGACCTCGAAGCGTCAACTGCCCACGCGGCTCCTCCCCCACGGCTTCGATCCAGAAGGAAGGTCCTTGACTCACAACGGAGGTTGGGAGTAGGGAGGCCGAAAGCCATCGGTGGTTCTGGTGTACCAAAGTTGACCGCGAGAGCAAAGTCCACGACTGTCAAGCTGGTAAGCAATGGGAGGATCGTCGAGGTAGTAGTACCTACTCTGAAGGCTGTACGCGAGGAAGAAGCCACGGCGGCATCTCGGGTCTCGCTTTCCAAACGTACGCCAATCCGTTCGAACTTACATGTCGCGTCTGACCCCGTGTTCCGACTCATAGCGCGTCCAACGGAATCACTCGAGCAGGCTGAGGAAGAAGATGACGATGATGAGAGGACGTCTACCCCGCCACCACCACCCTCGCGAACGAAACCCGTCCCAGGCGCCTCCAAGTCCGACGCTCATGACACGACTGTCAGGCCGCCCTTGAAGGAAGAATTGAAAAAAACAGAGTCGGAGTTGGACGCCGAGAGGCGGAGAGTCGCCTCCCTCTCTGCCCGCGTTGCCAGGAGGGGGGGAAACAGGCGCTTGCGCGATGACCTGTATGTTCTGAATCAGCACATTGAGAGCGGACGGAAAACCAAGTCGTATCCGAAACTCCTCAGTACGTTTATGCCTCACGGCTCGTCTTTTGCTTTCAGTTTGTTCGGAATCTGCTCTGACACCTGTTTCGGTTTCGTCTAGGACCCCATCATCCCGCGAACTAACCCCAACACTCGAAAAGGAAAACCAACAACTGCCGGAAGCGCCGCCAACCCATGCTCTTCTACCCCTCGCCTCTCACCCTGAAGACGACAATGCCTTGCAACCAACATATATCGCCTCGCCTTCTCAACCCGCGCGGAACCCACTTTCCCAAAGGTCGTCCGTCCTCCCCCAAGCTCCAATTCCCGAAACCATTCTCCTATACCGCCGAAAGCCATCACTTCTGCAGGGGCTAAAGCATTTTCAAACCGCCTCGGAACTCTCGACCCGCCTACTACGGCCCAATCCGCCGCCAACCGCAGTTCCCAGCTATCGGTCGCCCGCAATCGCCTGCACATGCACGGAAGGAGTTGGGAAAGCATCAAAGGGGCGGCCCGGATCTGCTGGAAGCAGGGGACGAAAATGGGCAAGCAAACTTGTCCGTAAACCGTGGGCCGAATAAGAGGCCAAGGGTCGATGCCGAGCAACAGGACGTTGACATGGATGGGGAGCCTGTCAACATGGCTGCACAGGGTGCCTCTGAGAACGGCGGTG
Organism: Tulasnella sp. 417; assembly: GCA_019633465.1. NCBI lineage: Eukaryota > Fungi > Basidiomycota > Agaricomycetes > Cantharellales > Tulasnellaceae > Tulasnella > Tulasnella sp. 417. The sequence goes on along the minus strand of WSTY01000915.1, from coordinate 4,583 downwards.
CGGCTCTGCCCTCCACTCGTCCCGCTGCATCAATGCGGGCATCGTATCAACGTTTGCGTTCGCCGAAGCGAGGCCGCCCAAGTTCAAGAAGGGCGGTCGAACCTGAGTCTTCGAGGGGAACGAGACGTCGAACGCGAGCAGGTAGCGCAGACCCCACGCTCTCCGGTCCGCACCAGAGAGTTTCCGCAGTAATTCGCGGACTTGAAACTGTCGCCGAAGGGGATTTCGCAGCGTACGCTGCTGCTGGACCTTGGTCTTCTGCGCAGCAGCACGTTTCGCAGGCGCCCATCGACCCTCTCCTCCCCCCTCGCACTCAGGACGCATCCATTCCGCGATTCTTCAGCTATCCTCTTCCCGAAGATCCTGTCAAATAGCTCAAACCTCTTCTAGACTTTGACTCGGGGACGGGATTCCTTGGCACGCAGTCAAAGAGGAACTCGGTTGTTGACGATCCTTTCAACGCCGGAACAGCCCAAGCCGTTTGCTTATGCAGTTAGGTTTGACCCTGGCCGTCTACTTTACCCTCTCGTGTGATTCCAAGACTGCTTCACGCTGATCTCACTCCTCAAATTTCCCTTTTCGTCCCCACAACCGCCACCTCGTTCGTTAACCATCAAAACGAACACCGCACTCCAGCGGTACCTTACGGGATGTTTTGGGATGTGTTTGGTAAGCGTTTCGAACCCGTTTCACGTATTTTTACTGACTCTGGTATAAACTTTGGCCAGTCCGACGTCTCGAACGTTCGTTTACCTGCAACGCCACCGCAACACGCCACCGGCACATCGAGGAATGCTTTCGGTTGTATTGGATAAGTGTTTCGAGCTTCCTTCTTGTATTTTCGCTCGCTCTTTTAACAAATTTTGCGAATCTGACGTCCCGGTGGCGGCCCCCTCCTGTCAATTAGCCGACCCGACTGTCCAAACAACCGCCGTTAACCCTCCTGCGATCCGCTCACCTCGGAGCCCAATGCGACGCGCATTGCCAAGCGTCTCGGCGGTGCCACAGTCCACTCCGGTGAGTTCTATAATCAATCTCTTATCTGTATCGTGACGTTCTCTAGTCAATTTAGCCCGCCTGACAGGCCCAACAACGACGAACCCCCCCTCCTGTTCTTTCACCTCAGAGGCGAACACCGGGCGCATCGCCGCGTTATGAAATGCCAAGTGCAACGCTCGGTTATGAATCGACTGACTCTGTTACCCGACTTAGGTCCCAAGACCGACACAGCCCTCATACCCTGTTCTTTCATCCAGAAGCCGAACTCGAAGCACATCGCCATACTCGGAGATGCCCTGGGCCATGCCAGGTAAGTCTTGCTGATCAAATTCCATATGCCCACCGACCCACTTTACCTAATTTGGTCAGGCCAACCGATTGATAGACCGCACGACGCTCCCGTCCCGTTCATCTACCTCCGATCTGAACGCGAGACCGATCGCCACGTCTGGCGATGCTTCGGGCCACCCTCGGCAAGCCTTCCGACTGTACTACCGACCTAGCCAGCCCTCCCGTCGAACGTCCGCCAAGGCACTCCCGTCACGTGCGTTTAGCTCGAAGGCGAGCGCGAGAGCCGTCACCGCGCTTGGCGATGGCACCACTAGGTAAACTGTTATAATCGTTCTTCATACGTCAACTGACCGTCTTTAAGGTGAGCCTTTCACAGCTCTCCTAAGTACTATCACTGACTTATTGACCAAATATAGCTGAACGACCGCTTGCTCGACTGCCGTAGCGGTTTCATTCACCTCCGAGCGAATGCTGTATGTCAACACAGACTTCCCGAACCCTTTGAGATATCTTAGGTAAGCCCTTTGGACCCTTTTGATGTATTGTTTACTGACGCTGGTCTTGAACTTAGGTAGGCGCGAACGCCACGTTCCGAGCGACTGTAAGATAGCTGAGGTAAGCGTTTTGAGCTCATCGGATGTGTTTGGACACCACACCTCGTTCCCGTTGAACAGAATCTCGGAAACTCGACGACCTAAGGTAAGTATTTTGAATCGGGTACCAATGTGTTAACACGTTAATGACCTCTTACCACGTTTGGGACGGACTTCTCAGCACGGTCTCTGGAACTCTCATTGCCTTGGACATCTCGGCACCACCTTTGGAGGTTTCAGTGCGGCCTTCGGAGTTGTTGCCCCTGCATCTCGGCCGCTCACCGCCCTTGGACCCCTGGCCACTGCTTTCCGAGTTGTCGCCGCGGTTTTTGGGCTTGTCGGCGCCTTTGAAGTCTCGCCAGCATCTGTAGAGGGCTCGCGGCAGGCCCTCAGCCTCTCTTGCTGCGACTCCTCCCTACCAGCACACTGTGCAAAGGCAGGATGAATGAGCAGGAAGTGGCAAGTGAGGGCCAAGCAGTGAGCATAGATGTATTAGGTTATTGTAAATAGCATATAGTAATAAGATAGATATGATAGATTGTGGATTGGGAAGGGGTAGCCTCCAGGCATGGTAGACCCATAGAGCAGTGAGGCGTGAGTGGAGGAGTGTGTATATAGGTGAGGAGAGGAGGGGTTGAGAGATTGAAATGATGGGATGAGGGGTTGAAGGAATGAAGTGGGGCCAAGAAGCGAAGGAAAATGGGTAAGGGGTCTGAGTGGGCGAGGGGGTGGAGGGATGAGAAGAGGGAAAAATGGAATCTTCGGAGGTGCTTGGAATATATCGGTTAAGCCTTCCGAACTCGCTGTAGTACGTTGAATCACTCTGCTGCCAAATGTAGCTACGGTGGCATTTTGAACGGGCGTGGCTACCATTGAGCCCGTTCGTTCGCCTTCAAATCAAGCGCAGGACCCGAATGCGACATTTAGAGATTCCTTGGGAGATATAGGGTAAGCGTTTCGAACTTTTTTCTCCATACTTTGACTTACTCTCCTACAAATTTAGCTCGTCCAACGTCTCCAACAACCCTCGCCGCTCCACTTCCAGGATTCGAGCCGTCAACCCAAGTTACCCAACCTCCACCGCTCCCGACATCTTTCTATCCCCCCCTGACGCCACCGGGCATGCCCCCGCCATATTCGGCGATGCATTCGAGAGCATAGGTAAACCTTTGGACGTGATTTCATTTTACTTTTTCTGACCGATTATCGCAGTATTCGGCTGGCCCAACCTCTATCTCGCCCGTCATCTTTCGTCCCCCACAACACCTCCCCACCGTTTCCTGGTCAGGATTACCTACACCTCCCGCCACCATCCCGTTTGTTTATTCCGAATCAAAGCCAACCCTACCTCCGCCTTCTGCCCAACCCCCGAACCACGGCCACCCGCCCACTCCCATCCGTTCATTTCCAAATCTAGCGCGACACCATACCACCACCTTCGGCAATGCTTAAAGCGACGCTAGGTAAGTACTTTTAACTTTTACGAGACGATTTTAACGATCGTTAAGTTGCGTCAGATCGGTGCAAAGCCCAAATACTCTCCCGTCCGCCAAGATCGAACCGAGCAAACCTAAGAGAACCCACAAGGTGAGGAATGTTGAAAAATTAGTTCCGTTTAATAATATACGCTGATAATCAAACTTGCGGTTAGTTTGACACCGTCATGAACCTGAGAGACTCGAAAGCATCCTATTTTCATACGTTCAGTCGTCGTCCTACCAAATTTACGAAGCCCGACCTTCCGAACAACTGCCTGTCCCCTCCGCGTTTTTCAACCTTCCAATCGGGCGAGATAGATCTAATGTCTTAAATATATCTTAGGCAAGTGTTTCGAACAGTTTTGTAAGACCTGTACTCATTCTACTGCCAAATTTGGCCAGTCGAACGTCGCGCATGACCACCACGGCCCCTGCTTCCTTCTGTTCGCCTTTAGATGCGAATGCAGCTCCCTAGCGGCTCCTTCGTGAATGCTTGGGGATATCTTAGGTAATCATTTCAACATCTTTTCCAGGACTGTTACTGACTGTTCCTAAATTTAGCGAGCCCAACTTCCCGCACAACCTCCACCGCCACCCCTCCCACCTTTAAATCGAACGCCGCACATGGGGAACACATTAAAGAAACCTTTGGGGCGTTTGGTGTAAGCAATTCGCACTTCTTTCACTGACTCGCTTACCAAATTTTGCCACTCCAACCTCTCGCACCACCTCTGCGACCGTCACCCCATTGTTTCACCTTCGGAACGAACGTGACCCGCCGCTGCCACCATTTTAAACATGTTAAAATATCTTAGGTAAGCGTTTTGAACTCATTGCGTGTGGTTTCACTGACTCGGTTACCCAATTTAGCCTATCAGACTCTCGAGGGTGTGCTACTCACGTCACTCCCATTCGTTCGCATTCTAAACAAAGGTTGCCACACCACCTCCAGCTTCTCAAACGTCTGTGATTCCTGAGGTAAGCGCTTTGAACGAACTTCATATATTTTTAATGACTCTGTTACCCAATATAGCCGGTTCGACCTCTCGCACGAACCATCTGCGCAAATGGTAGGCGTGGCCGGCTGCGTTAACGGTAGGAGACCGCTGACGCTCGCCTCGACCAGAAGGTCACTCCCGCCATCGTAACCGTCCCCGCCTCCTTCAATGATGTCTAGCATCAGGCCACTAAGGACGCTAGTTCCATGCCTGGTCTGACCATC
>WSTY01000914.1:0-13601 GCA_019633465.1 Tulasnella sp. 417 | reverse complement strand
TTTGAGCAGGGATTAGCCATTGCTCGGTCCAATACTGGGGATCGACATTCTCTGGCGGATCTCTTGATACGGCTGGCAGAGAGTCACCGGGAACAGCACAAGTATGCCGAAGCGGAGGAGTCTTACACCGAAGCGCTGGGTCTCTGTACAAGCATCGGGTATGAGCGCGGCCGAGCGGACGCAATCATTGGAATTGGGCGCGTCGAGGAAGCGAGGTTCAATTATCGCCAGGCCACGGTGCGCTTCACCGAAGGCATGAACATCTGCCGCGAGATCGAGTACTCATACGGCAGGGCGAAAGCTTTTGAGGGGCGTGGGGATGTCCAGGGACTGCAATCGAAGCACGCCGAAGCGAAGGCGTCTTACGCCAGAGCACTGGTCATATACGAGCGGATCGAGAACGAACTAGGCCGAGGGAGCGTATTGAAAAGGCTTGGCGAGCTCCACCGAGCTTGGTTTCACTACACCGAAGCAGAGGAGTCATACGCCAAAGCACTGGCTGTCTACAAGAGCATTGGGAACGACCTAGGCCAAGCGAACGCATTGATCGGGCTTGGCGAGGTCCGGAAGATCCAGTTCAAGGACATCGAAGCATAGAGGGCATTCGACAAGGCGCGGGAGATCTACGAGAGGATTGGGGACGACCTAGGCCAAGCGAACTTATTGAAAGGGCTTGGCGAGATCCACCGAGTCCAGTCCAAGTACGCCGAAGCAAACAAGTCATACATAAATGCGCTAGCGATCTACGAGAGGATTGGGAACGACCTTGGCCAAGCGAACGTATTTAAAGGGCTTGGCGAGGTCCACAAAATCCAGTCCGAGTACACCGAAGCAGAGCGGTCACTCTCCAAGGCGCTGGCGATCTACGAGAGGATTGGGAATGCTCTAGGCCAGGCGAACACATTGGACGTACTCGGCGAGACCCAGCGAACCCAGTCCAAGTACACCGAAGCAGGGCAGTCAATCTCCAAAGCGGTGGTGATCTACGGGAGGATTGGGAACGACCTAGGCCAAGCGAACGCCTTTCACGTACTTGGCGAGATCCGGCGAGCCCAGTCCAAGTACACCGAAGCGGAGCTGTCACTCTCCAAGGCGCTGGTGATCCACGAGAGGATTGGGAACGACCTAGGCCAAGCGAACGCCTTTCACATGCTTGGCGAGGCCCAGCGAACCCACTTCGAGTACAAGGAAGCAGAGAAGTCATTCTCCAAGGAGTTGGCGATCTACGAGAGGATTGGGAACGATCTAGGACAAGCGAACACATTGGTCGTGCTCGGCGACACCCAGATCAGACAGTCCAAGGCCGCCGAAGCAGGGCAGTCATTCTCTAAGGCGGTGGTGATCTACGAGAGGATTGGGAACGATCTAGGCCAAGCGAAGGCATTCCTCGCACTCGGCAGGATGCAGCGAACGTACACCGAAGCAAGGCAGTTATTTTCCAGGGCGCTGACGATCTATGAGAGGATTGGGAACGACCAAGGCCAACAGGACGTTTTGGATGCGGATAACTGGTACCGAAACGCTCCACGCCCGGACCGATATTTTTAGCGAAGCCACTCGTAGCTCCCCATGCACAACCCAGCTATTCCCCTGCACGCCATGCCGCCCCCGCCCTCGTTCTGCTCGCCCTGGTACACTCTGAGCAGGAGAATCCTCACAGCCCCATAGACTTGCTTTCTCTTTTCCTTGCACATAGTTTTATTAGCTATGCTTCACTATGACCAATCTTATGCTCATCCTCCATGCCTATCTATTTGAAGGTAGCCAACGCGCCCTCCCCACGCTTCCCATCTCCACGTACGCTAACAACACTGCACTTCTTACATTTTACTGATACCCCCCCTGTCCACGAAGCCATCCCGCAGCCCATCACCACTCTGGCGCCAGTACACCCAAGATTACATGTCTGTTATAGGCCTATAGGGCGGGAAATTTTTGCGAGGATCGAGGGCGACCCAAGCACAGCGAACGTCTTCAATAGTGACGACGTCCCCTGAAAGCGGCTCACTACTTCGAAGCAGAAATATCATGCGTGGCCACGCTGGCTATTTTCACGAGAACCTGAGAAGACCTGGGCTAAGTGAACTCTTCCCTTGGGCTAGCCCAGGTTCGGCTCCGCCAGGCAAGGTATGCGGAGGCGAACGTATTAGATGGAGAAGCAACCTCCATCTCAGAGAAAACCGACTATGCATGGTGCGTGGAAACGTCAGACAGGCTGTTAGAGAACGTTCTCAAAGCGGAGGGACCGTCCATCAATTCACTTCTGCCCGCTGTTTCCGCTTCAGCGCACGCCGAGGACAACACCCCGCCCCCTAGCCCTTCCGGAAATTGATCAATCCTTAGATACGCTACCTTAGAGTTCTAGAGGACTCTTTCTAAATCATTTCCACCTCTATTGGTGTCACCTTAAGCCCGACTACGGCACACCAGGCTAAAGGAAATCGTGAACGTTCCCATTCGTCTCCCACGGAAAGATCATCCATGCAATACCTTCCAATAAATATTCAATGAAAACAATGAGCATGGCAATATTTCTATAGGAAATCTCGCTCAGAAGACCCGGTTTGTGAACTGGGGACTATATCACGGGTTCGGCTTTAGCACTTCTGGGCATGGAAACTGACTCAAGCTTGCAGCTGATTACTTACCCGCAACACTCGCTTTTGTCACCGACTTTCAATTTTTTACAGCGACGTGTTGATGTTCTTCTGTGAACGAAGGCTGGGAAAGATCCTTGGGGAGGCGAATCGCCAGCTCGACCTCGGCGCTCGCTCCACGTTTAGATGTGCCAGTGCCTAGAGGTCTTATTATCTTGTGGTTAATCCGACAGTTGATCATGGGTTCAAGCCCTTCTGTCTGAAATGACCGTAGGTATGAAACGCGATTGGGCTCCATCGCCCGCTTATTCACGGCAGACCATCCTTTTGGAATCCTACACTTTGCCGCTCTTCTTGAATTCATTCTTCGTGTGGGGGTGTCCTAGGTTTGGACTCCTCGTCAGAGTGTCTCTCGCTCATTTGGGGGATGCCTTGAATCGGCAAGGAAGGTTGGCGTCGGATGAGCGGAGACATCTCAATATTAATTGCAGTTTAAAGTTCTTATGCCAGCATGCATTGAACACTGAGATTGGGGGAGCGAACCTTCGGAACAAAGGGAAAAAATGGGGCGTCACGTGGCTCCCTTCGCCAAAGTTCTACATGTGCACAGTTATGTGAAACCTGAGCGTGTCTGTACGTATTCCCCCTCAGATTCATTTCGCGGCCCCTTTGTTCCATAGAAGGGTGAAGGGCTCCTTTTCACGTGACATTGAGAAATGATCGATTCATGGCTATCCCCCACCGGAGCTACAGTGCTCAACCCTGGCATGATCGACTAGGCGCGACTAACGCCCTGACAACTTAAGCCTAGGGTATGATGAGTCATCGATGGAAGCAGCTAAGAGCGGTGGTTGGAAGGCGAGGCGCCGTCGTCTTCGTGAATGCCGCGTGCGAGGCACTTGCACCAACCACACCACATTGAACAGCACCACTCATCGACCTCAGACCTTTCGAACTCAACCACCACCCCATCGTATAGCACTAAATTGCCCTTAACTTTAACTCTCTCGGCTTCCTGAATGGCTAGCATATCTACTTCACCTGCTGTGGCGCCGCCGGACACCGAAAGAACACGTCCAAAACAGAAGCACGATGCTCTAACGGAAGTTTTATCCTTCTCACACCCAGAAGGTATAGATGAAACACAGTCACGCAAAGAAATAGACACAGGAAAGTCCAAGAGGATCAAGCTGTCCCTGGTAAGCACGAGGGGGCGCTACTTTCTACCCCCGGTCGTGCTTACTCGTCCTCCCCTCCAGCGAGGCCTCAAGATTTTAGAAGCTTTATCGGAGAAAGAATATCCATCGGCGACATTAACTTCACTGATGATGAGGCTCGAGACGGCGGTACTTTTGCCGATGTCGTGGCGGCTACCCTCATGGCACAGACTCGAGGAAGACGTATCGCCGTGAAGAAGCTCCGATTCATCAGCGGCACGACTGAGGAAGATCTTTTTTGTGTAAACGTCTTTGTTCCATCATCCTGAGCACGCTACTGACCTATCCGGACCAGGGGTTTGTGAACGAGCTCCGTCGTTTGGTGCCCTTGTCTCATCCGAATATCGTACAAATCATCGGGTTTGTAGAGGATATGGAGAATCGCATCGCTTGGCTGGTTTTTCCGTGGGCCGATAATGGAAACCTTCGCAACTTCTTGAAGGGGGGGAGCTGGGAGCTCCCCGAACGAGTGTCCTTGGTATGTTGCGAGAGGAGGGAGCCGCCATCAGCCAAGAGCTAATCACCAAAATGTCATAGATTGATGACGTTGCCCTGGGCCTGGAATATCTCCATACTCGCCAACCCCCAATCTGCCACGGCGACCTGAAATCGGTGGGTTCCGTAGACAGCTATTTTGATCACTGGTACTGAAAACCATTATTGTTCAGCTGAACATCCTTGTCACCTGGTCCAGCCGCGCCGTAATTAGTGACTTTGGTTCAGCACGCATCGTAGAACCCGGGGTCACTGTCACTTCAGAACAACACCCTCCCGCCCTTCCGAGTCACAAACCGTCGAAACATGGGGAAAATGCCGAGTTGAAAATTACCATATACGATAACACACTTACACTGACAGGTCCAGCTTGTTCGATCCGCTGGGCTCCACCGGAACATTACGAGGGAAACCCGTTGGGCCTGGCCAGCGACATTTGGGGACTGGGTTGGATCGCTTGGGAGGTGAGTTCGTCGGTTCGAGTGAAGGCGACATCATGTCAACCCTCTTTACCTCTATTGCTTCAGGCTATCACGGGCTGTTATCCATTTGAAGAGCTTCAGTTAGAGGCGGACGTCATCCAGAAAGTCATCAACGGCCAACTCCCAATGATCGACGGCCACAGCGAACTCTCGGAAATTGGCCTGTTATGCAACATGATGCAAAGATGCTGGAAGATGGATTCGGCAGAACGACCATCTATTAGAAAATGCCTGAAGTCAATTGCATTGATGGTGAGTCTAAAAGCACACTGGAGGCTCGAGTTGAAGTGGATGGATGTACTATAGCCAAAAGCCCCCCCGTCAAGAAAATGTGGCAATAAACACAAGGAGCAATCTCCTATACTTCTAATGCAACAAGGGAAAATCCATCGATCGAAAGGCAGAATAAAAGAGGCGTCAGAGATGTTTGAGAGAGGATTATTAGCCATTGCTTGGTGGAATACTGGGGATCAACATATTTTAGCGGATCTCTTAATACGGTTAGCCGAGAGTCGCCGGGAACAGCGCAAGTATACCGAAGCGGAGGGGTCTTACGCCGAAGCCCTGGGTCTCTGTACAAGCATCGGATATGAGCGCGGCCGAGCGGACGCAATTATTGGACTTGGGCGCGTCGAGGAAGCAAGGTTTCATTGTGTGCAGGCCACTGAGCACTTCGTCAAAGTCTTGGCCATCTGCAGCATGATCGAGTATCCAGGTGGCGAGGCGAACGCATTTGAAGAACTTGGGACCATCCACGGACTGCAATCGAGATACACCGAAGCGGAGGAGTTTTATGTCGAGGCGCTGGCCATATACAGGCGAATTGGGGACGAGCTAGGCCAGGCGAACATATTGGGAGGACTTGGCGAGCTCCACCTTGCTCGGTCTGAGTACACCGAAGCAGGAGAGTCATACGCCAAAGCCCTGGTCATCCACGAGAGCATTGGGAACGACCTAGGCAATGCAAACGCGTTGAGCGGGCTTGGCGAGGTCCAGCGAAGTCAGTTCAAGTACACCGAAGCAGTGGGGTCTTACTCAAAAGCCGTGGCGATGTACAAGAAGATCGGGAACGACCTAGGCCAAGCGAGCGCTTTGAACGGGCTCGGCGAGATCCAGCGAGTTCAGTCCAATTACCCTAAAGCGGAGGAGTCATACGCCAGCGCACTAGCCATCTACAAGAGCATCGGGAACGACCTAGGCCAAGCGGGCGTATTGAAAGCGCTTAGCGAGATCCATCAAATCCAGTTCAAGCACACTGATGCTGAGCTGCCATACAACAATGCAGAGAGGTCATACACTAAAGCACTGGCTTTCTACGAGAGGATTGGGGACGATCTAGGCCAAGCGAGCGCATTGAACGGCCTTGGCGAGGTCCAGGGAATCCTGTTCAAGCGCACCGAAGGGGTGCAGTCATTTTCCAAGGCCATTGCAATCTACAAGCGGATCGGGAACGACCTAGGCCAAGCTAGTGCATTACAAGGACTTGGCGAGCTCCAGCGAATTCAGTCCAAGGGCTTCGAAGGAGAGGAGCTATTCTCCAGGGCCCTGGCAATCTACGAGGGCATTGGGAACGACTTAGGCAAGGCGAACGCATTGAAAGGGCTTGGCGAGGCTCATCTAATTCAGTTGAATTACACCGAAGCGGAGAGATCCTTCGCAAAAGCGTTAGCGATCTACGAGAGGATCGGGAGCGACCTAGGCCAAGCGAACGCATTAAACGGGCTCGGCGAGATCCAGCAAGTCCAATCCCAGTACACCAAAGCAGAGGAGTCATACGCCAAAGCATCGATCATCTTCGAGAGGATTGGCCACTACCCGGACCAAGTGGGCGCATTGAGAGTGCTTGGCGACGTCCAGCGAATTCAGGTCAAGAACACCGAAGCAAACGAGTCATACGCCAAAGCAGTGGCAGTCTACGAGAGGATTATGAACCGAACCCAAGCCGAAGTTTTGAACGCGATCAAAGGAGCTCAGCCTTATGTGATACCGAGGCACCCATCTCACGGTTCGTCTTACCCGATAGTTTCGACGATCGCTCGCCGCGCTTGTTCGATACCCTTCGGCTAATCATGATAGCCTAGTGCCTTGACTCGTTTATCCACATGCTCAGTAACTTGATTCCAAGATGATTCCGGTATTATTCTCCGTTGCCTGTAATAGTATTCGCGCTCCCCGTGCTACCGTGCCGTCATGTTACTCCGCGCCAAATATATAAATAGGGTGGTTTAGTAATTCTGTACTGCAGTAATTGTCTTTTGTCCAATACAGCCCTTGGGGCCCTAAATCATCTGGTGGTTATCTAAGGCTCATACACGAGATCCCCGACCCTCTGATTAGCGAAGCCAGAGGGACGGTTTTCTCAGCCCAAAATGTTCAGGCACACTCTACCCAACTTCGTAACGTCATTCTGCGTTCACGTCCCAGACCATTAATTCCGTTTGTGTGAGTGCGCGGAACGGAGCTGGCGCACGACCCCCGTCGCGTCGCCCTCTCACTGACCACCCGAAACGAGCAGGCCTACGAGCACCGAAAGCGAAGTTCAACCACCAACTCAAGGCATAAAAGGCATCAAACGCATACTCGAAACGCCGTCAAGAACAAGAGCAACAACCGCAATCGTTTTATGTAGCCTTTTCAAGTATCTTTGAGCCACATCGCCCACGCCCGCTCCCCATTTGTACCCTCCTCTCCAGTATATAAGTAGGTAAAGTATATAAGTAGGTAAAGTATATAAGTAGGTAAAGTATATAAGTAGGTAAAGTATATAAGTAGGTAAATCTCAGTAGTCGATGTACCTCAGCCTCTCTTATTTCCCCTTGAAATTTACTCTTCAGAGGACTGAATCTCTCCCCGCGTCTGAATAGTGTCATTTTTCGCGATACGGGTACATCGACGACGAACCTTTACTTACGCCTTTGCCATGATACTTTCTGACGTTTCCAACACGAGCTTCAATGACATCACGCAAAACTTCCTTGATGGATGGTACCCTCGATGGAGTACGATCGTGGGTGAAGCAAATACGGCGCGTAAGTACCCTCACGCTCGATCACATGTGGCACGTGATGTGTAGCAACGACTTTTGCAAGCCTCTAATCAAGTTAGTGTATGAAACCCCCTAATTATGAGGTCGCATTACTTATCTATGTATGGTTCCTATTGAACACTGGGACGGAGGGAGCGAACGTTCGGAACAAAGGGGGAAAATGGAGGGACACCGTGACACGTGGTTCCCCCCGCCAAAGTTCTGAAACGTGAGCATTGTATTCCCCCTCGGATTCATTTCGCGGCCCGATTGTTGCATAGGACGGTAGAAGGCCCCTTCCCAACGTGCCAATTCAAAGCATCACATCTATGAGCATTTTCCGATTGTAGGCATGCTCCTAACATGTGGATGGTTCTCGACGCAGTTCGGGTCCCAAACACGGCCTCGCTCCTTGTGTACGCTACTTACGTAGGGTCGATTAAACAGCACCGCACCATCCACCTCGGATCGTTCGAACTCGACCACCCCATCCTTACAGCACTGAATCCCCCACATCTTTATCTTGCTAGGTTCTCTGAACAAGCTAGCATGTCTACTTCTCCTGCGATGTCGTCACCCAACACCGAAAGAACGCTTCACAAACGAAAGCACGATGCTCTAACGGACGTTTTATCCTTCGTACATCCAGAAGGTGTAGAGGAAACACGTTCACATAAAGAAATAGACACAGGAAAGCCCAAGAGGATCAAACTGTCCCTGGTAAGCGCGAGGGGGCGTTACTGTTCCATGCGTCGTCCTTACTCGTCCTCCCCTGCAGCGAGGCCTCGAGATTTTAGAAGCTTTATCAGAGAAAAGAATACCCATCGGTGACATCAGCTTCACTCGAGATGGGTCTCAAGACGGCGGTACTTTTGCCGATGTCGTGGCGGCTACACTCATGCCAATGAGAGGTGGTAGGCGAGGAAGAGGTGTCGCCGTGAAGAAGCTCCGATTAATCAGCGGCACGACCGAGGAAGACCTTTTTTGTGTAAACGTCTTTTTTCCGTCATCCTGAGCACGCAACTGACCTATTCTTTCTAGGGGTTTGTCAACGAGCTCCGTCTCTTGGTCCCCCTGTCTCACCCCAATATCGTGGAAATCATCGGGTTTGTGGAGGATATGGAGAATCGCATCGCTTGGCTGGTTTTTCCGTGGGCGGATAATGGAAACCTTCGCAACTTCCTGAAGGGCGGGAACTGGGAGCTCCCCGAACGGGTGTCCTTGGTATGTTGCGGGAGCAGGGAGCCGCGGTCGGCCAAGAGCTGATCACCATAATGTCATAGATTCATGATGTCGCTCTTGGCCTGGAATATCTCCATACTCGCCAATCCCCAATCTGCCACGGCGACCTAAAATCGGTGGGCTCCGTAGCCAGTTATTTCGATCACTGGTACTGAAATGCATTATCGTTCAGCTGAACATCCTCGTCACCCGGTCCAACCATGCCGTGATTACCGACTTTGGCTCAGCACGCATCGTAGAACCCGGGGTCACTGTAGCTTCAGAACACCACCCACCTTCCTCCTCGAGCCATACACCATCGAAACTTGAGGAATGTGCCGAATTGAAAATCACCGTGACCGATAAAACACTCACACTGACAGGCCCAGCTTGTTCTATCCGCTGGGCGCCACCGGAACATCACAAGGAAAACTCGTTCGGATTGGCAAGCGACATTTGGGGACTGGGTTGGATCGCCTGGGAGGTGAGTTCATGGGCCCGAGCGAAGCCGACATCACGTCAACCTTCTACGGCTTCAGGCTATCACCGGTTGTTATCCATTTGAGGAGCTTGAGTCAGAAATGGAAGTCATTATGAAAATCATCAACGGCCAACTCCCAATGATCTACAACCACAGCCAACTCTCAGAAATCGGCCTGCTATGTGATATGATGCAAAGATGTTGGAAGATGGATTCGGCAGAACGACCACCGATCAAAGGATGCCTGAAGTCAATTGCATTGATGGTGAGTTTACAAGGACACCGGAGGCCTGAGATGACGTGGATTAATGTAACATAGCCAAAAGCCCTCCCGTCAAGAAAATATGGTGATAAGCACAAGGAACAATCTCCTATACTTTTGATGCAACAAGGTGAAATCCACTGGTCGAAAGGGAGAATAAGAGAGGCGTCAGAGATGTTTGAGCAGGGATTAGCCATTGCTAGGTCCAATACTGGGGATCAGCATACTCTGGCGGATCTCTTGATGCGGCTGGCAGAGAGTCACCGGGAACAGCACAAGTATGCCGAAGCGGAGGGGGCATACACCGAAGCGCAGGGTTGCTGTAAAAACATCGGGTATAAGCGAGGCCTAGCGGACGCAACCATTGGACTTGGGCGCGTCGAGGAAGCGAGGTTTAATTGTCTGCGGGCCATTGGGTGCTTCACCGAAGCCTTGGCCATCTGCGACACGATCGAGTATTCATATGGCAGGGCACGAGTATTTGAAGCCCTTGGGAATGTCCAGGGGCTTCAATCGAAGCACGCCGAAGCGAAGGCGTCTTACGAAACAGCACTGGCTATATACAAACGAATCGGAAACGACCTAGGCCAAGCGAACGTAGTGAAAGGGCTTGGCGAGCTCCACCGGGTTCAGCATAAGTACGACGATGCAGAGGAGTCATATACCAAAGCACAGGCCGCCTACGAGAGCATTGGGAACGACCTAGGCCAAGCGAACGCATTGACCGGGCTTGGCGAGGCCCAGCGACGCCAGTTCAAGAACATCGAAGCAGAGGATTCATTCTCCAAGGCGCTGGAGATCTACGAGAGGATTGGGAACGACCTCGGCCGAGCCACCGCATTGAAAATGCTTCGGGAGATTCAGCGAATTTCGCTCAAGGTCACCGAAGCACAGGAATTACTCTCCGAGGGCCTGGCAATCTCCGAGAGGATTGTGAGCCACCGAGGCAATGCAAGCGTATTGAGCGGGCTTGACGAGATCCAACGAGTTCAGCCTGAGTACACCGAAGCTGAGCAGTCATTCTCCAGTGCGCTGGGGATCTACGAGGAGATTGGGAACGGTCTAGGCCAAGCGAACGCATTGAAAGGACTTGGCGAGATTCAGCGAGTTCAGTTCAAGGAGACCGAAGCAGAGGAGTCATACACAAAAGCGCTGGGGATCTACGAGAGGTTTGGGAACGACCTAGACCAGGCGAACGCATTGACCGGGCTTGGCGAGGTCCAGCGACTCCAGCTCAAGATCATCGAAGCAGAGAGGTCATTCTCCAAGGCGCTAGCGATCTACGAGACAATTGGGAACGACCTAGGTCAAGCGAACGCATTGACCGGGCTTGGCGAGGTCCAGCAACTCCAGTTCTGGGGCGACGGAGCAGAGAGGTCATTCTCAGAGGCGCTCGCGATCTACGAGAGGATTGGGAACGACCTAGGCCAAGCGAATGCATTGACTGGGCTTGGCGAGGTCCAGCAACTCAAGCCCTGGGACATCGGGGGAGAGATGGCATTCTCTAAGGCGCTGGCGATTTACGAGAGAATCGGGAACGACCTAGGCCAAGCGAATACATTGACCGAGCTCGGCGAGGTCCAGCGACTCCAATCCCAGAATATCAAAGCAGAGGGGTCATTCAGCAAGGCGGTGGCGATCTACGAGAAGATTGGGAACGACCTAGGCCAAGCGAATGCATTGACTGGGCTTGGCGAGGTCCAGCAAATCCAGTTTAAGTACCCCGAAGTACTGGAGTCATGCAACAAAGCACTGGCCATCTACCAGAGCATTCAGAACGACCTCTGGTCCAAACCCAAATCAAGAGGCGTCACTACGGCCCTTATCAACGCCCTTCCTCGCCTCGTCCGGCGCACCCAAGCCATCCCAAGCACCATACCGCCTCCACCTTCGCTCCCTTCGCTCATTACACACTCTGAGCAGGAAAATTCTCGCCACCCCATGTACTTCTTTTCCTAGACTTCACTATGACCAATCTTATGCTCTTCATCCACGCCTATTTAGTGTAGATAACTGCCGCACCTTCTGTTAGGATTTTACTCGGAGAGGGGAGGACGGGGCTCACGGTTGACCATCCATTTGGGGAGCCTACACTTTGCCCCTCTTCTTGAATTCCTTCATTTGGGAATGCTAGGTTTAACTCTCCATCAGAGTGGCTCTCGCTCCTCTCTGGAGCCTCTGGGATGCCTTGAATGGTCCTGGCAGGAATGGCCGGCTTTGGTTCTTAGGTGCATCGGATGAGCGGAGATATCGGGGACCCTCGGTTTACCCGATTGCAGTTTAACGTTCTTATGTCAGCACCCCCCGCCTTATCATCCGATTCCCGCAATCCGATCTCAGATTCTCTCTACACTCATCTACTCGCCGAGCAAGGTACGCATATTTTCGTGGCGAAGAGACGCCGCATCTGACGATGTGTCTCCTCTTCTAACAGTATGAGAGAGAAGTGGAAGAAAAAGCGTGCACGCAGACTTAAGCGTAAAAGAAGAAAGGTGTGTCTTTCCTCTCTAGTCGATATTGCAACGAATGCTGTCTCTGACGATCTCCACGAACTCCCACAGATGAGAGCTCGTTCTAGTATGTGTTGATCTAACTCGCCTGTCTCTACATAACGTCTGCTCAATACTGACCGCCGATTTGTTCATGCAGAGTAATCGCCTCCCCGGTTATGACGTCGTGAAGACTGTCGGTATACAGAAGAGGTTCTACCCACTAGCAGCACTCGCTCAAGCGCTACGGTGGATCGCACGTCCGGCAGCGGATGTTCCCTGGCTCAACCGCCTCGACGTTCCAGCAATCCTCATGTCGTCGGACACCTGGAGAGGAGTTACTTGCATCAAGCACCAAACCAAGTCGAAATGTATTCTGTTCTGTTTTGTTTCTCCAAAGTTCCTTTGCCTAAATGTACGCATATCTCGAACGGCTCCTGCGAATGTGCAACTGCATTTCTGCTCGACGTTGTCGCGTGACGCCCCCACCAGCCCTGACGGTACCCGAGGCCGGCTACCTTCTGCTGGTTCATTCATCGGTGTTCCATACACTCTCTACGACGAATCTGACGAGGAATGTGCGGCTGCGGGGTGATTAGGGTGAACAGGCTGTAACCCTACTCTGACAAGCATGAAAAGGATGGTCCGTAGCCATATTTTCTAAGCTCGAACCGTACATAAATACTACATGCTGCGTTGAAAGAATGTTGAGACCAACGTCGTCCCTCTCGTTGACGCTCTTGGGCCTCGAGGCACCAGGGGGGCCCAAAAGGCGAAAAACGAACCGCGGCAATCAGGCTCTGACGTCCCTGAGCGGCCAGCATTGGAATTTCGTTCTGCACGATCCCTCGACGCTTACCTTCGTCTTTTTTTCTCGTCGCTCCTTATTCCACATCAAGACCTCAATTACCACTCTTGCACGGATTCGGACGCGTAACTGTTTTACTATTAACTCTCAAAAATGGCCGGTCATAATGAAAAACCAGCCTCACGATTCACGGTGGTCAGTCTCTTTCAGGCTTGCCACGGAGCTGCACTTCGGACAACTTATCTTGACTGTTCTTTTTCGCCGCAATGGTGATTATAGTTTGCCACTGTAACATTCTACTTGGTAGCTGCAATTGCTGTGAGTGTTATTTCCTACTCGACGCGCTGGCTGCGGATTCCTGACCGTCGGTCCATTCTAGATGGTCATGGCGTACGTCCTTGAGCGAATCCGCGACTTCTCGCCTCCTCACCGCTCACTCCGTGCTATAGAAACAAATGGGTGTTGAACAAGACAGACGTTCCACTGTTCTTCCTGTTCACCCAGCTCGTCATCGCCATCGTGAT